>OY992767.1:11952149-12180872 GCA_963921325.1 Logfia minima | reverse complement strand
TTCTTGTGATTGTCTCCTCAATGCGATTAAGGATTAAACTTAGATTCAATACTCAGGTATCTCACAATCAATGTAGCAGCCTAAAATACAGAGAATAAAATGTGTGTGAAAGTCCTTTCCTAAAAATCTCTAACTTTGATATTTATACTAAACAAACTGGCAGACTTCTGCGACACAAGCCTTGTGTCGCAGAGATCACTATTGCGACACAAGCACTGTGTCGCAACTACAACTCATGCGACACAAGCCGTGTGTCGCAGTACACAGAAAATGTAACTTTCACTAAGTCTATTTCATTTACAAACACATTACAGACTAGACCAACTGACAGACACTCTAAGATGTATTACAAACTCCCCCGTGTCTTCAGCTTGGTCTTCTAGATCTTCGTTTCTACCCAGCCTGCTGGAAATACACCACCAGCGTGTATTCCATGTGTCACACACACCTTGACAATCCGTCTGAAATTGAGATGCGATCTTCTTGTTCATCACTTTCTTCTCATTGAAGCGAATCGGATTGTCAAATAGCTTTCTCAGATCTTTCTCGGAGAAATTTATCAAGCTCATCGGATCGAAATACTCTGAATTGAGTTTTCTTCAAGTTATACAGTGTGCTCTTCTCTGGTTGCTCTGTCTCAGGCACAAATATCAAAACTGCCTCGCCAGGTATGAGCATCCAGTTCCCAGTAGTGAAATCTTCTTAGAAAGTCCAGGGGAACTGTCTCCAGAGGAATCTTCTTTCAAGCACTCAGCCGGAGGATAACGCATTTTGATCAAGGGCTGATTGGTGACTGGATCAAACCGTTTCTTGTAGATAATTCTAGTTCCCAAGCGTCGGTTTGATGAAGCTGTACCGTTTAGTGCGAATTCTCCCTTTGAAGAGTAGTCAGAATGAAGTTGGCACGATCGTCTCTTCGAAGGATTAATCAAAGAGAGCTGAGCGAGACGGTTGACTTCTCCTTTTGGCAGTGTGCTCAGCTTGGTGAATGATCTTTTGAAATATTGAATACCATCAAGCCTCTTGATCATAAACAACCCTTTCGATATCTTCCAACTCTTTATCAGTCCAGTATACGCTCCTAGTGACCTTGTATGATTTGCAGGTGACCGGCACTTGCTTTTCTATCTTTTCCGTGCGGCCACCATCTAGCAAGTCTTCTCAGCTCTAGTTTCGATAACGTTCAGATTCAGAAGCAGGAGTCTCCAATGTTTCCTTCATCTTGAGTCTCAGATGCATTTTCAGTTTCAGTCTTCAGAAGAATCCTGATTCAATTATTCGGAGCATCATCATAGAACTCATCATCATTAAGTTCCTTCTTCCTCAACTTCAACATCATCATCTTCTTCAAAATTTTCAAAATTTCACTTCATTATCAGAATTGACTTCGTTTATCATGCGTTGAATAAACGAGAGTTCTGCACAAGAATAGTCTACAGCCAATGGTCTTGGCTGGCCTGGAATCCGGTGCACAGGAAAATACTCTAAAGTGGGCATTTCATTAGATTGTTCAATATGTACATCTTCAGTTACAGACTCAGACCCCGGTCCTATTGGTTCTATAGTTGGACACGAGGGAACAGACTCCCCCTGACCTAATAGACCGGGTCTCAAACTCCCTAAACTTATCCTCTAAGGTTGTAATTCTAGAAGTTTGAGCCTCGATAAGTGCAGCTTGAGACTGAATGATAATAGCCTGGTCGTTCACAGTCTTCTGCATTTCCTCCATCCGTTCCAAAAGTTGCTTTATAATATCCGGATGAGGTTGCACTGGAGTCTGAATTTCTGAAGGCCCTGCAGACGATGCGGTGCGAGGTCGACTGGATGTTGGTATGTCGTCAGAGACAATGTAAGTGACATCCTCACGGGGCCTTTTGCCCGTCGACCTGGGAGGAGAGGGGCATATGTCATCAATATCCCTCATGAGATCTTCAAATTGAGGATCGGGATTGATAGCTTGTTGTTGTTGTTGTGAAGGTGTTGGTTGCTGGAGAGGGCTTGAAGAGGCGGTTCTTGAACCAGGTGCCTGTGGCAGGAGGAGACAGTGGCCTAGGAATAGGAGCCGGATCAGCGAATTTCGTCACCCTCCTGGAGGCACGTAGGCCTCATCCACAATATGGCCAAACAAGTGGCACATCAGGCGGGACCGGTGCACCCTTAGCATAGTGACTAGAAACCACGAAGATTCGGGTATTCATCGGTGTTGGGCGAAATTGGTGCTGCGGAGCTACCGGTAAACCTGGGAGCAAGTGGTTGATAAGTAGTTGAACGAAACGTGGGTATAAAGCCCACTGACCCTCGCCGGCTTGAGCGTGGATCAATCATTGCTCGAAAAATGATAGCCTGAAAAGTTATAAGGCTTGTTATAAACGAGAGCCAACATTGCTGACGCAGTTGAATGGCTGATGCCATCGAAAGCCAGCTTTGCGTGCCTGAGAGGCACACAATCATGATGTGCATCAAGATAACGCCAGACTTGGTGAGAAAGGCCTTGCGATATTGATCTCTGGGGACACTAGGATAGCCCATACGGATCATACCGCCAGAGATAAAGGCTTTCGAGAAAGTGACCGGCATTTCTGAATCATCCGGAAACTCAAAGAAATCCCTGATGATCTGTTCAGATACGATGATCTCACGATCGTGAACTCTGGATATAAGTCTGGTATACGGGAGATCCTGAGTTAATCGCCGCGTTTGTCCAAAAGTCCGTGACATGATCACGGTAAATAGTCGTTGTGGCCGTGATTGCATTGTATATCCTGGAACGTGGCGGAGGAAAGGCAATCATCGGGCGATACGGCGCCGTTGACTCTTTTTCGTCATCCAAAAAGGCGGTGACATTGTGACGCTGGTTCCCAAAATAAGCGTTGACGTTTATTTCTGCCATAGCTATAAGAACACGAGAAACTTGGAAGCCGTTAGTTTCAACAGATAACATTGACATTTTTGAATTAAAAATGTCTTGCGACACAAGCCTTGTGTCGCAGGATATAGGAGCGACATAATGAGTTATGTCGCAGTTTTGCAATTAAATCAATTTAATGATTAATCAGCGACATAATGGTTGTGTCGCACATAACATGGTGACATAAGGCAGCGACATAGTAATTGTGTCGCACAACAGGTCAGCGACATAATATGGCGACATAACAATTGTGTCGCATATGAGTCAGCGACATAAACACTGGCATAGCCTGCGACACAACAGTTGCATCGCAGGTTATGTCGCAAAGATGAACACGATGAAACCCAGATTTTCAGTTTAACAGATTTTGGGGTTTTCGTGATCTAACCAACCTCGAGGATGCACAAGCATGTCAGGAAACATAATTCCACAACTTTATACACGAATTCAAACACTTTAAGCATTTAATTTCGCAAAAGATAACGAAACCCTAAAAGCCGAAACTTAGAAATCAAATTGCCGATTAAATACGCAAGTAAAAATGGTTAAATACGGTACCTATGATGCGTAGGAGTAAGGTAGAACAGGAAGCAGCGATGAAACGAGCAGAAATCAACAGAAAAATCACAAAATAATCGAAGATTGCGTAAGAGAGGTTGTGTCGCAGGATCCAGATGTGTCGCAGGATTTCAAATTTTGTGTCGCAGGTAATTAGAAACTAATTACAGCGACACGAGGGTATTTATACCCGGGACACAATGAGCGACACAATGTTGCGACACAAGTATTGTGTCGCTATGTTGGCACCACAATTATGCGACACAAGGATTGTGTCGCTGTATTAGCAACACAAAGTATGCGACACAAGTCTTGTGTCGCAAAAGTCAATAAAGGGTTAAATTTTAATATTTATTTGTGACACTTAGAAAAGAGATTTAACAAAAAAAAACAAATATATAATATTAAAATAACATAAAAGAACGTTTTGAGAGGTGTCTATTTAGGGATCATATTAGAAAGACAGACTCGCAAGACAATGTCAAATTTTAATTTTGATTATCAGTATACTTGTCCAAATTTAAGTTTATCAAGCAAAGTTAACAAGCCTAAGAAGCAATCTATAACAAGACGATTATCAGTATTGTTTGTCCACTTAAACATGTAACACACTCAACTTCAAGCTTAGCATTTATTGTGAGAGTGAATATGTTTTCGTGAATCCCACACAGATATACTCCTAGTATCAAGACATGCCCAAGACTTCGATTGTTTAGAGAAAGTATTTGAATTCAACATTTTTAAGAATCAAGCCAGCGGTGACAGGTCTGTACTGATGTACAACAAATCGACTTAACTTAATTCAGGTTTAAGCAAAACCAGACTTGGTCAAACCATTTGGCGACCTTGTGAGGTATCTTTGATTTTATAAGACTTTAAAGTGCTTTGACTTTTGTTTGCTTGGTTTTTGAAAGTATACTGACTGAGACCAGGTCTGTACGAGCATACAACAAAGGAAACAGACAGCATAAATCCTCAAATGTTGTCAAATACAAGCTCAGGTTAATAAAAGTATGGCAAGTTGATACATAGGAATTAAGACACATTGTCATATATCATATGTTGGTCATCACAAAAGATTAAACACAGATTAAGGTATTTCTTAGTTGCTCAAAGAGGAGTATGAACATGCCTACCAATGCATCGTGCAAGTAATTAGATGTCTATAAGGACAAGTATAACAAATACGAGATAAACCTACTGATATATCAAGGATAAGACCTAA
This sequence comes from Logfia minima, assembly GCA_963921325.1. Taxonomy (NCBI): domain Eukaryota; kingdom Viridiplantae; phylum Streptophyta; class Magnoliopsida; order Asterales; family Asteraceae; genus Logfia; species Logfia minima. The sequence continues at coordinate 12,176,181 of OY992767.1, read as the reverse complement.
ACTTGTCGTTTGAGGAGTGTCTCCTAATGTACTATCATATCCCTAGTTGTTTACAGACACAAATAAACGTCTTTAACAGATGTTGCAACGTTGCGTTTCTTTAATGCTAGTAAGCATAAAGAATGGCTATTGCTTAACCTTTTTTTTTTTTTTTTTTTTTTTTTTTAATAATAATAGTAAGAACATAACAGACTAAGGTCACAAATATTACTTTTGAATGGGAAAGAAACGTAACCCTATCATGTTGACTAGCTCATCGAAACGAGCGCGGGAAAAGGCTTTGGTGAACAGGTCGGCATTCTGCTTAAGGGTATCTATTTGGACCAGATCAATTAGGTGTTTTTCATAGCAATCACGAATGAAATGAAACCTAATTTCTATGTGTTTGGTCTTAGAATGTTGGACAGGATTTCGTGTAATACATATAGCAGCAGTATTATCTATATGAATAGGAGTCATAGTTAAGAGTAAACCGTAATCGCGCAACTGGTGTTGTATCCAAAGAACCTGGGAACAGCAACTAGCAGCAGCAATGTATTCAGCCTCTGCGGTTGAGGTAGAAACAGTTGTTTGCTTTTTGCACTGCCATGATACGAGCCGAGGTCCAAGAAACTGACATCGACCAGAAGTGGACTTCTTATCCATATTGCATCCCCCATAATCCGAGTCCGAGTAAGCAGTGAGCGCGAAGGTTTTCTCATTAGAATACCATAGACCAAGAGTTGGTCTACATTTGAGATAACCGAAGATTCGCGTAACTGCCTTCATGTGAGACACCTTCGGTTTAGCCTGATACCTGGAACAAAGAGAGACTGCAAAGACAATATCCGGACGCGATGCAGTGAGATACATCAGAGAACCAATCATAGATCGGTAATCTTTTTCCGGACAGTCTTCTTCATCTTCCGCTGGACCAAGGTGATGATTCAGCTCTAAAGGCGTCCCATAGGATTTACAGTCAGTCAAGTTATACCGCGTAAGCATATCATTGACGTACTTGGACTGATGAATGTAAATCCCTTTAGCAGACTGTTCGACTTGTACGCCCAAGAAAAAATTCAGCTCCCCCATTGCACTCATTTCAAATTCTGACTTCATGATCCGCTCGAAGTCGCGACACAGTTCATCCTTGGTGGAACCAAAGATGATGTCATCCACATAAACTTGTACTAATAACAAGTCCTCCCCTGCATGCTTGATGAAGAGAGTACTGTCGATCGTTCCTCGTACAAAACCATTCTTCAGAAGATGAGTCGCAAGCCGCTCATACCAAGCTCTAGGAGCTTGATGAAGACCATACAATGCCTTGTCCAGCTTGCAGACGTAGTTCGGATGAACATAGTCTTCAAATCCTGGCGGCTGTTTGACATAGACCTCTTCAACCACTTGACCATACAGAAATGCACTCTTAACGTCAAGCTGGTAAACCCGAAATCCTTTGAATGAAGCGTATGCCAGGAAAATGCGGATGGATTCCAAACGAGCAACCGAGGCAAATACTTAATCGTAGTCCAAACCTTCAATTTGAGAGAAGCCCTGGACCACTAGACGTGCTTTGTTGCGAATTACCACGCCCCGATCATCCTTCTTCACACGATATACCCAACGAGTGCCAATAGGATGAACACCCTTGGGTAAAGGCACCAAAGTCCATACTTGCAGCTTGTTGAATTGTTGAAGCTCTTCCTGCATAGCCTCAACCCAGTATGGATCCTTTAACGCATCAGCTGTCTTCTTCGGTTCTACTTGTGAGAGAAAGCATTCTTCAATTTCCGAAGCAAGACAAACAGGATCAGTGACGGTAACAGGAGACGGTGTCAACACAGATTGTTCAGCAGCAGCAATCTGTCTTCTCGTTAAAACACCTTTGTTTAAATCACCAAGAATGGCATCAACTGGATGTGACACATTGATCCGAGAACTCGGAATTGCAGCCGGAACGATGATAGAATCAAGGTTTGTAGAGTCAGCTTCAAGTTCGAGTTGAAGTACAGGTAAATCTTCAAGGTCAGATGCAGGTGATTGAACAGAATCCTCAAACATTTGTTCCTCATCATTTGTAGGATCAGGAACATTTTCAGTAACGAGTGGAGGTGGAGTCTCACAAGTAGCAGCAGGAGCAGTTCCTGGTGTTCCTGTAGGTGGTGGAGGAACAGAGATGGGTGGTGTTTCAGAAGCGATGTCCAGCCCATGAAGTAGTGTCACTATATCATCTTCTTCATTTTCCTCAGGAATATTGAAAGAATCAAACAGTGTTTGATAGTCAAACAAATATTCGGGTCCCTTCCCCTAAGGGTTGTCAGTGTAATGGAAAAAGGTGACTTCAAAATGTTCTTCCACACGCTTGGTCACTAAGTTATACACACGTTTGTTGGGTGAGTTATTAGAGAATCCTAGAAAAACACCTTCACAGGATTTCTCACCAAACTTAGCAATTCGTTCCTTGGTGTGCATAATAGTGCATAGACAGCCAAATGGTTCAAGAAACTGTAGATTAGGCTTTCTGTTGTTGAACAATTCATAGGATGTCTTGTTCTTCTTCTTAACCATTAACACCCGATTCAGAACATAGCAGGCCATATTCACAGCTTCAGCCCAAAATGTGATTGGAAGCTTAGAGTCAGATAGCATTGTACGTGCAGCCTCAATCAAAGTCCTATTCTTACGTTCTGCAACCCCATTTTGCTGTGGAGTCCTTGCGGCACTGAATTGGTGTTCAATACCATTGCTCAAATAGTACAGTTCTATAATCGAATTCTTAAACTCTGTACCGTTATCACTCATTATCTTCTTGATTCTCAACTCACAAAGATTTTGCAGTTTGTCGAATAGATAGATGAGAATCTCAGGCACTTCATCCTTGGTCTTCAGAAAATAAACCCAAGAAAACCGCGAATAATCATCCGTCACAACTAGGCAATACGAAACTCCTCCCAAACTCTTCTTTCTGACTGGCCCGAATAGATCCATGTGAAACAGCTCCAAGGGCTTCTCAGTTGAATTGGCCAGCTTCGGTCTGTGAGACTTCTTGTGTTGCTTTCCTTTCTGACAAGGGACGCAATGATCATTCAGTCCAAAGGATTGCTTAGGGACACCTCGCACTAGGTCATTCTTGATCAGATAGTTCATCTTGCGAAAGTGCAAGTGTCCCATACGCCTGTGCCATAATAACGATTCCTTCTCAGGGGCTTTAGAAATGGTAATGGGCTCGAGAGACTTTTCAAAAATTCTGAAAACTGAATAATGCGACACTAATGTTGTGTCGCAGAGGTTATGTCGCAAGAGGACTAGAAGCGACACAAGTATTATGTCGCAACTGAACAATCAGCGACACAGTTGTTATGTCGCAGAATTATGTCGCAGGATTAAGGTCGCAAGAACCTTATGTCGCAACACTATGTCGCTGGATTAAGGTCGCTGAAACCCTATAGCGACACAATATTATGTCGCAACCTTGTGTCGCAGAAACGACGCTGTCAGTGCGAAAAACCTCAAAAACGAAAATTTTCGAAACCTAAATGTTTTTTATCGAAAAATCTTGTACAAACAGAGATTATTAGGTTCAAAAACACCAAAACTTCAGCTCCAAAATACCTACAATGAAGATCTAACACCAAAACAAATGTTAAATAATCAAAATAAGTATTTAATACTTACTCAAATGATTTGATACCACCAATAATCAAAGATTGTGGCTCTGATACCAATTGTGGATCCCAATCTTGAATCTTTTAATCAAATCGCATTGAGGAGACAATCACAAGAATATAAAGTTTAGACAATGAAGAACAAAAGGAATAAACCTTTATATTTCTATACTCAAGGTATTCTCTCAAAGATGTAGCAGCCAAAATACAGAGAATAATATGTGTGTGAAAGTCACTTTCTAAAAATCTCTAACTTTGATATTTATACTAAACAAACTGGCCGTTCTGCGACACAAGCCTTGTGTCGCAGAGATCACTAATGCGACACAGGCACTGTGTTGCAACTACAACTAATGCGACACAAGCCTTGTGTCGCAGTACACAGAAAATGTAATTTTCACTAAGTCTATTTCATTTACAAACACAGAGGACCGATACCAAAAGCAAGGCAGGACTTGGTTTTCATCAAGTCCCACCTCCTAAGGATTATCTTCCCATGCCTGTTAGGGATAATGTTAATGACTTGATGCCTATCTTTACGAAGATAGATGTTAAACCTGTCAAACCTGCTATTAGCATCAAGATAAGTAAGCCTGAGCTAGTTAAGGCTGAAACTGTCATCACTGCATCAAAACAACCTGAAACTAGTAGGCCCGAGCTAGTTAGGGCTAATACTAGTGAGTCTGAAACAATTAAGACTCAAAAGGTTGAGAAAGTTAAGCCTGTTAAGGCTGAGATTCATCAGACTGAGCTAATTAAGTCTGAGAATATAGTTGAGCCTAAGTTAGGAAAGACTCTTTCTGTGCTTCCTCGTATTACTGAAGAGGAAATTGAAATTGAGGACATAACTGATCAAGAGTTTAGACCAATAAAAAAAAAATGTCAAGCCTGAAAATCATATAATTACTATCGAATGAAATGAACAGGCTATAACAAAAGGAAAAGGTAAAGCTATGGCTGAACATCAAAAGAAGATTGTTTCTAAACCAACTATATTAAATAAATCTTCTAAAAATTCTTCTAAAGCATCTCTTGTTGAATGCTCACGTAAATGTGACTGTTCAACACATGCTTCTTTTGGTCGAGCTCATCGGTTTATTCCTCAATTTCAATCAAGTGTTGAGCATCGATCTTGCTTCTACTGCAAGAAGCAAGGTCATTTGATAAATGTTTGTCCCGTGCTTGTGAAGAAACAGTATGGGAAACAGGTTTCGAGAGTCTCAAAATTTAAGAATCCTTCAAAGAAGTCTATTTCAATGAAAGGCTTAAAGACTCCTGTCCCAGTTGTCAAAGTCAACAAAGTTGAGCAAAATACTTTGCAAAACTTGAAGCTCAATGTTGTTGACTCGCAAGCATCCAAACCGAAGCAGGTTTGGAAGATTAAAGAATCTTGCAAAGATTCTACATCCGACAATACCTCATAAGTCAAACATTCTAAACTGTTTGAAAACAAAGTTTTGACTGATGTGGTCATTGTTGATGATGTTACTGGAGTACCCAAGACTATAAAGGCTTGGGTCTCCATTTCTAACTAATTTACCTTGTTTGTGGTGCCACAGCAACCTGAATCTGTAAAGAATAGTAAATGGTATATCGACAGCGGTTGTTCTCGGCACATGACCGGTGATGTTTCCCTTTTATCTGAGGTTCATGCTTACAATGGAGGTTATGTGGCCTTCGCTGGTGATAAAGGGGGAGTTATTTCTGGTCGGGGTACGCTTACTAATGGAATGGTAAGCTTTGAGAAGGTGTATTTTGTAGAACAATTGCAACATAATCTTCTCAGTGTCTCTCAAGTGTGCGATAAAAAGTACACTACTACTTTCATAGACACTGAGTGTTGTATATTGAAGCCGGGATTTGTAATCCCTGAAGAATGGGTGCTACTGAGGGCACCTCGGGAGCGAGACACGTATATTCTTGACATGAGTACTGTGGAAACTACACAGCTCACATGTCTTCTATCTAAAGCTCCCGAGAAAGAATCGTTATTATGGCACAGGCGTATGGGACACTTGCACTTTCGCAAGATGAACTACCTGATCAAGAATGATCTAGTGCGAGGTGTCCCTAAGCAATCCTTTGGACTGAATGATCACTGCGTCCCTTGTCAGAAAGGAAAGCAACACAAGAAGTCTCACAGACCAAAGCTGGCCAATTCAACTGAGAAGCCCTTGGAGCTGTTTCACATGGATTTATTCGGGCCAGTCAGAAAGAAGAGTTTGGGAGGAGCTTCGTATTGCCTAGTTGTGACGGATGATTATTCGCGGTTTTCTTGGGTTTATTTTCTGAAGACCAAGGATGAAGTGCCTGAGATTCTCATCTATCTATTCGACAAAATGCAAAATCTTTGTGAGTTGAGAATCAAGAAGATAAGGAGTGATAACGGTACAGAGTTTAAGAACTCGATTATGGAGCTGTACTGTTTGAGCAATGGTATTGAACACCAATTCAGTGCCGCAAGGACTCCACAGCAGAATGGGGTTGCAGAACGTAAGAATAGGACTTTGATTGAGGCTGCACGTACAATGCTATTTGACTCTAAGCTTCCAATCACATTTTGGGCCGAAGCTGTGAATACGGCCTGCTACGTTCTGAATCGGGTGTTAATGGTTAAGAAGAAGAAAAAGACATCCTATGAATTGTTCAACAACAGAAAGCCTAATCTACAGTTTCTTGAACCGTTCGGCTGCCTATGCACTATTATGCACACCAAGGAACGAATTGCTAAGTTTGGTGAGAAATCCTGTGAAGGTGTCCTCCTAGGATTCTCTAATAACTCACCAAAAAAACGTGTGTATAACTTAGTGACCAAGCGTGTGGAAGAACATTTTGAAGTCACCTTTTTCCATTACACTGACAACCCTCAGGGGAAGGGACCCGAATATTTGTTTGACTATCAAACACTGATTGATTCTTTTAATATTCTTGAGGAGAATGAAGAAGAGGATATAGTGACACTACTTCACGGGCTGGACATCGCTTCTGAAACACCACCCATCTCTGTTCCTCCACCACCTACAGCAACACCAGCAACTGCTCCTGCTGCTACTTGTGAGACTCCACCTCCACTTGTTACTGAGAATGTTCCAGATCCTACAAATGATGAGGAACAAACGTTTGAGGATTCTGTTCAATCACTCGTATCTGAATTTGAACCATTACCTGCATCTGACCTTGAAGATTTACCTGCACTTCAACTCGAACTTGAAGCTCACTCTACAAACCTTTACTCTATCATTGTTCCGGCTGCAATTCCTAGTTCTCGGATCAATGTGTCACATCCAGTTGATGCCATTCTTGGTGATTTAAACAAAGGTGTTTTAACGAGACGACAGATTGCTGCTGCTGAACAATCTGTGTTGACGTCGTCTCCTGTTACCGACACTGATCCTGTTTGTCTTGCTTCGAAAATTGAAGAATGCTTTCTCTCACAAGTAGAACCGAAGAAGACAGCTGATGCGTTGAAGGATCTATACTGGGTTGAGGCTATGCAGGAAGAGCTTCAACAATTCAAAAAGCTGCTAGTATGGACTTTGGTGCCTTTACCCAAGGGTGTTCATCCAATTGGCACTCGTTGGGTATATCGTGTCAAGAAGGATGATCGGGGCGTGGTAATTCGCAACAAAGCACGTCTAGTGGTCCAGGGCTTCACTCAAATTGAAGGTTTGGACTACGATTAAGTATTTGCCCCGGTTGCTCGTTTGGAATCCATCCGCATTTTCCTAGCGTACGCTTCATTCAAAGGATTTCGGGTTTACCAGCTTGACGTTAAGAGTGCATTTCTGTATGGTCAAGTGGTTGAAGAGGTCTATGTCAAACAACCGCCTGGTTTTGAAGACTCTGTTCATCCGAACTACGTCTGCAAGCTGGACAAAGCATTGTATGCTCTTTATCAAGTTCCTAGAGCTTGGTATGAGCGGCTTGCGACTCATCTTCTGAAGAATGGTTTTGTACGAGGAACGATCGACAGTACTCTCTTCATTAAGCATGCAGGGGAGGACTTGTTGTTAGTACAAGTTTATGTGGATGACATCATCTTTGGTTCCACCAAGGATGAACTGTGTCGCGACTTCGAGCGGATCATGAAGTCAGAATTTGAAATGAGTGCAATGGGGGAGCTGAATTTTTTCTTGGGCGTACAAGTCGAACAGTCTGCTAAAGGGATTTACATTCATCAATCCAAGTACGTCAATGATATGCTTACGCGGTATAACTTGACTGACTGTAAATCCTATGGGACGCCTTTAGAGCTGAATCATCACCTTGGTCCAGCGGAAGATGAAGAGGACTGTCCGGAAAAAGATTACCGATCTATGATTGGTTCTCTGATGTATCTCACTACATCGCGTTCGGACATTGTCTTTGCAGTCTCTCTCTGTTCCAGGTATCAGGCTAAACCGAAGGTGTCTCACATGAAGGCAGTTACGCGAATCTTCGGTTATCTCAAATGTAGACCAACTCTTGGTCTCTGGTATTCTAATGAGAAAACCTTCGCGCTCACTGCTTACTCGGACTCGGATTATGGGGGATGCAATATGGATAAGAAGTCCACTTCTGGTGGATGTCAGTTTCTTGGACCTCGGCTCGTATCATGGCAGTGCAAAAAGCAAACGACTGTTTCTACCTCAACCGCAGAGGCTGAATACATTGCTGCTGCCAGTTGCTGCTCCCAGGTTCTTTGGATACAACACCAGTTGCGCGATTACGGTTTCCTCTTAACTATGACTCCTATTCATATAGATAATACTGCTGCTATATGTATTACACGTAATCCTGTCCAACACTCTAAGACCAAACACATAGAAATTAGGTTTCATTTCATTCGTGATTGCTATGAGAAACACCTAATTGATCTGGTCCAAATAGATACCCTTAAGCAGAATGCCGACCTGTTCACCAAAGCCTTTTCCCATTCTTGTTTCGATGAGCTAGTCAAGAAAATAGGGTTACGTTTCTTTCCCATTCAAAAATAATATTTGTGACCTTATTATGTTATGTTCTTATTATTATTAAAAAAAAAAAAAAAAAAAAAAGGTAAGTAAAGCAATAGCCACTCTTTGTGCTTACTAGCATTAAAGAAAAGCAATGTTGCAACATGTGCAAAAGATGTTTAGTTGTGTCTGTAAACAACTAGGGAGATGATAGTACATTAGGAGACACCCCTCACACGTCAATCTTAAGTTTTATCCTTGATGTATCAGTAGGTTTATCTCATGTATGTTATACATGTCCTTACAAACAACTGTATCATTGCACGATGTATTGGTAGGCATTTTCATACTCTTCTTTGAGCAACTAAGAAATCCTTTAATCTGTGTTTAATCTTCTGTGATGACCATCATATGATGTATGACAATGTGTCTTAATTCTTATGTATCAGCCTGCCATGCTTCTATTAACTTGAGCATTGTATATGACAACATTTGGGGATTTATGCTGTCTGTTTCCTTTGTTGTACGTCCGTACAGACCTGGTCTCAGTCAGTATACTTTCAAAAACTAAGCAAACAAAAGTCAAAGTACTTTCAAATCTTATAAAATCAAAGATTCCTTACAAGGTCGCCAAATGGTTTGACCAAGTCTGGTTTTGCTTACACTTGAATCAAGTTTAAGTCGCTTTGTTGTATGTATGTACAGACCTGTCACCGCTGGCTTGATTCTTAAAAATGTTGAATTCAAATGCTTTCTCTAACTAATCGAAGTCTTGGGCATGTTTTGATACTGGGAGTATATCTGTGAGGGATTCACGGAGACATACTCACTCTCACAATAACTGCTAAAGCTTGAAGTTGAGTGTGATACATGTTTAAGTGGACAAACAATACTGATAATCGTCTTGTTACAGATTGCTTCTCAGGCTTGTTTACTTTGCTTGATAAATTTAAATTTAGACAACTATACTGATAATCGAATTAAAATTTGATATTGTCTTGCGAGTCTGTCTTTCTAATATGATCCCTATATCGACACCTCTCAAAAGGTTCTTTTATGTTATTTTATTATTATATGTCTCTGTTAATTTTCTTTTCTAAAGGTCACAAATAAAACAATTAATTAAAATTTAACCCTTGATTGGCTTCTGCGACACAAGGCTTGTGTCGCACAATTGTGTTGCTCACACAACGACACAAGGCTTGTGTCGCACTATGTGTCGCTGCCTTGTGTCAGGGGTATAAATACCCTCGTGTCGCTGTAATTAGTATCTAATTCCAGCGACACAACAAATTCAAAACCAGCGACACAAGAGAACCCTGCGACACAACAAACCCGACTCGTTTTTTCGATTTTCTTGTGATTTTCTGTGGTTTTCATTGCGATTACTCACTTGTTTAGTGTTCTACTCACTCCATTGCATCAATAGGTACATGTTTTAACCATTATTATTACGTATTCATGTTAGCATTTGGATTTTAAGTTTCGACTTTTAGGTTTTATATATTATTGCTAAATTAAATGCCTTAAACTGCTTAAATACGCGTAATAATTCTGGAATCATGCTCCTGACATGTTTATGAACCTTCGCGGACCGATTAAACTCAAAAACCCCAAAATTTGTTCATCAGAAAAATCTGGGTTTCATCGTGTTCTTGATAGCGACAACAGTTGTGTCGCAGTTCCTTTTCAGCTTTATGTCGCTGTCTTCCTGCGACACAATTGTTATGTCACTGTATTATGTCACTGACATGCTCTGCGACACAATGTCTATGACGCTACTTATGTCGCTGATCTGTTGTGCGACACAACCCTTGTGTCGCTGAAAATCATTAAATTGATTTAATTGCAAAACTGCGACATAACTCGTTATGTCGCTGTTTTATCTTGCGACACAAGGTTTGTGTCGCAGTACATTTTTAATTGAAAAATGTCAATCTTTAAAACGTGTTCATGTCTAATGGCTTCCAAGTTTATTGTATTTTTACAGATATGGCTCACGTCAATGCCTTTTTCTGGGAACTGAGACACAATGTCACGGCTTTTCTAGATGACGAGAAAGAATCGGCGGCGCCCTACAGCCCGATGATTGCCTTTCTTCGCAGATCCAGAATATATACTGCGATCACAGCCACCACCACTATCTATCGGGATCATGTCTCCGAATTCTGGGCTAATGCCAGTGTCAATTCGGATCTCGGTTCACCCGGATCATCTCTCGGGTTCAAGATCGCGAGATTATTCTTTCTGAGCAGATCATTCGGGATTTCTTTCAGTTTCCGGATGACTCTGAGATGCCAGTGGCTTTTGCTCATGTTTTCATTGCCGGGGGTATGGCTCGCCTCGGCTATCCAACTATACCACGTGATCAATACCGAAAGGCCTATCTCACTAAGGTCTGGCGGTACTTGATGCACGTTATGATTGTCTGCCTCTCGGGCAGGAAAGCTGGCTTTGATGGAATGAGTTTATCTACCGCATCCGCCATGCTTGCTTTAGTCTACAACAAGCCCTATAACTTCTCGGGGTATATTTTTCGGATTTTGGTAGATAATGCGCAGGCCGGGGAGGGACAGTGGGCTTTGTACCCATGTTTTGTCCAACTATTGATCAATCACTTGCTCCTGGGACTGCCAGTGGACCCGCAGCACCAATTTCGCCCAACACCGATGAATACCCGAATCTTCGTGGTTTCCGGTCAGTATGCTCGGGGCGCACCGGTCCCACCTGATGTGCCATTGTTTGGGCATATTGTTAATGAGGCCTACGTGCCTCCGGAGGGTGACGAATTTGCTGATCCGGCTCCTATTCCTAGGCCACTTTCTCCTCTGCCACAGGCACCGGTTCAAGAACCGCCTCTTCAAGCCCCTATCCAGCAACCACCTCCTCAACAACAACAACAAGCTATCAATCCCGATCCTCAATTTGAAGATCTCATGAGGGATATTGATGACATATGCCCCTCTCATCCTAGGTCGACGGGCAAAAGGCCCCGTGAGGATGTCACTTACCTTGTCTCTGACGATATTCCACCATCCAGTCGACCTCGCCCCTCTTCATCTGCAGGGCCTTCAGAAATTCAGACTCCAGTGCAACCTCATCCGGATATTATAAAGTAACTTTTGGAACGGATGGAGGAAATGCAGAAGACTGTGCACGACCAGGCTATTATCATTCAGTCTCAAGCTGCACTTATCGAGGCTCAAACTTCTAGAATTACAACCTTAGAGGATAAGTTTAGGGAGTTTGAGACCCGGTCTATTGGTCCGGGGGAGTCTGTTCCCTCTAGTCCAACTATAGAACCAATAGGACCGGGGTCTGAGTCTGTAACTGAAGATGTACATATTGAACAATCTAATGAAATGCTCAATAGGACCGGGGTCTGAGACTATTCTTGTGCAGACCTCTCATTTATACAACGCATGATAAATGAAGTCAATTCTGATAATGAAAGTGAAAATTCTGAAGAAGATGATGATGTTGAGTTTGAGGAAGAAGGACTTAATGATGATGAGTTTTATGATGATGCACCGATCATTGAGACTGACTCTTCTGAGGATGAAAGTGAAGAAGAAACTGATAATGCATCTGAGGCTCAAGCTGAAGAAACATCTGATGCTCATGCTCCGGAAACTGAAGTTATTGAAACTAGAGCTGAAAGACTTGCAAATTGGTGGCCGCACGGAAAAGATGGAAAACAAGTGCCGATTACCTGCAAATCGTACAAAGTCAGTGGAGCATATACAGGATTGATTAAGAGTTGGAAGATATCGAACGGGTTGTTTATGATCAAGAGGTTAGATGGTATCCTCCGGCTGATATCGAACGGGTTGTTTATGATCAAGAGGTTTATGATCAAGAGGTTTATGATCAAGAGGATAGACCCGGTGACCAAACAGCCGATATGCAGAATAAGGTATCCTCCGGCTGATTGTTTAAAGAAGATTCCTCTGGAAACAGTTCCCCTGGACTTTCTAAGAAGATTTCACTACTAGGAATTGGATGCTCACACCGGTGAGGCAGTTCTTGTATTTGTGCCTGCGACAGAGCAACCAGAGAAGAGCTCGTTGTATAATTTGAAGAAAACTCAATTTCGAGTATTTGATCCAATGAGCTCGATAAATTTCTCAGAGAAAGATTTGAGAAAGCTGTTTGACAATCCGATTCGCTTTAATGAGAGAAATGCAGTGAATAAGAAGATCGCATTTCTATTTCAAAGGATTGTCAACGTCTGTGTAACACATGGAATACACGCTGGCGGTGTATTTCCAGCAGGCTGGGTTTGATTGAAGATTTTGAAGACCAAGCTGAAGACACGGGGGAGTTTGTTGATGCATCTTAGTGTGCCTGTCAGTTGGTCAAGTTTGTAATGTGTTTGTTAATGTAATTGAGTTAGTTAGAATTACATTTTCTGTGTTATGCGACACAAGGCATGTGTCGCATTAGTTGTAGTTGCGACACAATGCTTATGTCGCAATAGTGATCTATGCGACACAAGGCTTGTGTCGCATTAGCCGGCCAGTTTGTTTAGTATAAATACCCAAATGTTAGGGTTTTAGAGAGAGACTTCTTGGGGGATTTTACACACACTTATTCTCTGTTTTGGCTGCTTTATTTTGAGAGAATATTTGGTAAAGAAATATAAAGTATTATTATTAATTGATTTGTTCTTTATTGCTTTAATCTTTATATTCTATTCGTGTCACTATCTCCATTGAGCGATTTGATTAAAAGATCCATCCTAAGGGATCTACACCATTAAGAGCTTTGGTCACCTTTGAAGGAGCATCAGCTTGCTGATGATTAGTGGTCCTGGGTCTATGAGTTGACTGATTTCCAACCCTCCCCGATACATAACCTTGGGATTTTTGCCCTTGGTTACGACTATTGTAGGACCCTTGGTTAACTCCTTGTGTGCGAGACGTAGAACCATTCTCATTATGACTTTGGTTCCTTGAAGTAGAACCAATTTCATAACGACTATGGTTCCTAATGGGAGTCATAAACCTCGACGGCACTTGTTCTTTAAAGTGTTCAGGCCGTTTAGGTTTGGGTGGCGAGACACTGTGAGAAACATCTCTTTTAAGAGCATTTACAGGTTTAATACCAATTCCCGGTCTGGTACCTAACCTGTCTGTGCTCGAACTAGAGATGTTTTGAGACTTATCACTGTTCTCGCGCTTAGGAGTAGCTTCCGTCTTCTTATTGAGACAACAAGAAGATACCTGTCCTTTTTGATGACACTTGAAGCATGACATCTACTTTCGTGACTTTGCAGTCTTAGCAGTCTCCTTCTTTGTTTGATTAGAAGACACTGAAGGTATATCCTTCTGTTTCTTAATTACCTTGTCATTTACATTAGTACTACCAATCATTCCACTTAATACAAAAAGTACTTTAGTGAATGATTTGACTGTACTCTTATCTAATGATGGGTCATTAATAGAATCCTTCTGAGTCTCAGATGCATCAGACTGTTGAATTTCCAAATCCTCAGTCTCAAGATTCGCATCTGTCATCTCTAAGTCAATGGAAGTAGTATAATTTGCATTAAAAGGCGGAGGAACATCAGAGTAACCTAGGCCAGTTACATCCTTCACACTACGTTGTGAGCTAATGATTCTATCTAGGGTCAAAGAAGTTGTCCTATACCTTTCAAGTTTTCTATTTAGCTCTACTAACTTCATGTTTGACTCTGAGAGTTCTTTATCCCTAATATCAATATTTCTATTTAGCTCATTAAGGTTTAGATATAACCCGTCTATCTTAATACATTGTTCATTAATCATGTCAGTTAGACTAGTCTTATCTAAGGCATCACTCTTACTCTTTTCTGTTAATGCTACCTTATCCTCACCTAACCTACGAACATCAGACTTAGCTATATCTAATTAGGATGTTAAGGTTTTGTTAGATTCTGCAAAAACACTAACCTGAGTTTGCAAATCAGTAACTAAATAGCAAACATCAGTAAGAGTAAGAAGATCCAAACATACCCTTTTCTTATCTGTCTGAACGTCAGCCATGTATGCAACGAAGTCATCGGGACTCATTTCTTCAGTCGAGTTGATGTAGAGCACATCTTCATCGCTCCCCTTGACTTCTATGTGTGGCACATTAGCTTGAGGTTCCCCAGCAGTTGGCATGTAAGAAGTGGATTCAGTCAGTTTCTCTTGATCGTCTATCTCAACCATGAAGGCTTGCTCAGGCTGAGTGGACCAATCATAGGAACCATCTACTTGCTGAACTACTAAGACTTTGGAAGCTAAAGTACTTCCCGAGTCTTGTTTACATTCCCTGGCAAAGTGTCCGTAACCTTGACAGTTATAACACTTAACCTTGGATTTGTTGAATCCAGGTCGGTTTCCAACAACTCTTCTACCCGTTCGATTCAGCAAATTTTTAACCCTCCTTGACACCATAGCAAGCTGCCACTGGAGGTCCATTTCCTCTAAGTCATCGGGATCTACTTGATCGTAGTCCTCATCAAATTGTGCAGGATCGTTGATCTTCCCTTGAATGTAGTTTTCATAGGAAGCAACGAGATGCCAGCACCGAGAGTTGTTGTTCAGCTGACTTCACACTCATCGACATCTTATGATGTCCTTGAGTGGACTTATCAGAGGTAGTGTTCCTGCTTCGTTTTTCACCGCCATCCGAAGCTATGAAGCACATATCTTCGGTCAACATTTCTCCGAGTTCATCAATTTCGCCAGCAAACAATACAGTGGTCGAATTGGATGAAGGATTAGAGACACTGGTCTTTCCATGGTATAGACCAGGATTCTGTAGATGATCAGAATCTGTATCTCTCGTCTTTTTAGAGAAATCATAACCCCTTAGCTTGTCAATTGCATGCTCTAGGGTCATAGTTGCGTATCTCTCATCATTATCCTTAAGCATGATACCATACATTTCCCACTTACAAGGCAAACCCTCAATGAATTTGTCGGTTTTCTCCTTGTCATTGTAGAAAATCTCGTGGTCGTCAAGTTCACTCAATAAATGATAAAATCGGGTAGTGTAGGCTTCAAGGTCCTCTTCTCTAAAAGCTTTAAATACCATAAACTGCTTTTTGAGAAGATTACACTTGCCTGCCTTCACCTGAGGGCTTCCCTCACACCTTTTCTCTAGAGCATTCCAGAGCTCTTTAGCTGTGTGAAAGGACTTCAATTGGTGATTGATCTCCTTGGGAAGGCTCATTTTTATCGATGAATGTGCCTTATTATCAATATGAATTCCTTCTTTTGATTGTCATTCATTATGTCGTAACGCACAATCACAGTTGCATTCCCCACCTCAGTTGTAGGTGGAACATATCCGTTCTTAATACACAGCCAGATGGTGATGTCGTGGAATCTACAGTAACTTTCGAATCTGTCTTTCCACCCATAATAGTCTTCAAGTCTGAGTAGCTTCGGTGGAACATTAGATTTTCCAACCTCGTGTTCCATCTCGATCATTCGACTCAAATCAGACATTTTAAAGTCAAAAATCAAGTTATCTTGCGAATTCAGTAATCTTAACTTGCAACTAAACTCAGTTCGCAAGTGAAGTCAACTCGTAGAAAATCTCAGTTCGCAAGTCAATCTCAACTCGCAGAAATCTCAGCTCGCAAGTGGATCTCAGTTCGCAGGAAACTCAGTTCGCAAGAGAACTCGGCTCGCAGCTGAAACTGAACTCGCAGATAATTCTCAACTCGCAAATAACAGTAACCCTAATCTCAGCTCGCAAAACGGCGCCTCGAAATCTGGGAACTGAACTTTTTGGTATTTTTACGATTAAATCAGTAGATTTCGATCGTAAAACAACCCTAAAGATGTTATATAACCAAAAACTTTGTAACCACAACGTTTCTAAGCCCGAAAGCTCTGATACCAATTGTAAGTCTCTAGATCTTGGTTCGATAACGAATTATCTTTTAGGTATTAAGGTGCGGAATCCCTCAATACTTAAGGTTTTAGGCTTATATAACTAATCTATCAATTAACAAGCTTCGTTTTGATATTAACTAGTGTTAGACAATCAAAACCGAGCCTATTAATAGTAGCTTTTATATCAGCACGAAATACGAGGAGAATATTATATTATTTGGTGTGTGTGATTATGGCACGGATTTCTAGGAGCTTCTTAACATTTGAGCAGCATTAAAATATATATATCTGGTTCAACTCGCAGGCCATGGGCTTTGGGAGTTGACTCAACTCGCAGCCCATGGGCTTGCGAGTCCAGATGGCAGCGAGCCCAAATCTCAGCTCGCAAGTAAGTCCTGCAAACCCAGATTGGCTGCGAGCCCAGATCTCAACTCGCAGAGGAAAGCTGCGAGTCCAGATTGATTTGCGAACTGAGATCTCATCTCGTAGGTTATTAGACCTACGAGTTGACTTCTCATTTTGCGATTTTGACTTTAACTTGAAATCGATACTTGTCTAATAACATTAATCAAATAACAAGTTAATATCATATATTTACGAGTCTAAACCAATTACACAAATTCGACAATAAATACACTAATCCTATCACAAGCTAGATCTGTTGTCACAATAACATGTCCCAACAAAGTAACTCTTGGAGTTGACTCATTAATTCCTGCATCTCCGATGGAGCGAGTCGATAAGGAGTCTTTGCAATCGGGGTGGCTCCAGGTACAAGGTCGACTCGGAATTCTACTTGCCTATTGGGTGGAATACCTGGCAACTCATCAGGGTAAACGTCAGGAAATTCCCTTACGATAGGGATATCGGCTATTCTTACTTCCTGTTTTTGCAAATCCACAACATATGCCAAGAATGCTTGGCAACCATGCGAAAAATATTTCTTAGCCCGAGCATACGTACATATAGCTAATGATGATTTAGGTTTCTCTCCATAGATTTCAATCATTTCCCCACTTACTGCGGTAATTCTAATAATTTTCTTTTCACACTGGATAATGGCCCCACAATTTCCAAGCCAATCCATACCCACGACTACATCAAACTCCCCCATTCTCAAAGGGATTAGGTTAATCATAAAATTCTTACTACAAACTTCAAATTTACAATCAAGGTACACTTGGGTCACACGAATAACCCTATTATCAGCCACCTCAACATCTAAGGGGACCTTAAGCTCACATAATGGGATATTAAAATTTAGGCCAAATGTCTCAGACACAAAAGACCGGGATGCTCCTGAATCGAATAAAACATATGCGGGTATTAAATTTACAAGAAACGTACCTGTCAACACATCTGGAGCATTCCTAGCTTCCTCGGCTGTCATTTGAAAGGACCGACCCCTCGGTCTCGCGTGATCAATTGGTCCTCTTCTTACTGGTTGCCCCCGGCCAATCGGCACAGATTGAGCTTTTAACTTTGGACATTCCGACTTTATATGTCCTGGTTCATAACAATTAAAACATACACGAACTGGCTCAGGACACACTCTTCCTAGGTGACCTTCCTTTCCAAACCGATAACAAATTTTCCTTTTATGTCCAGCACACTCCAACATGCCTTTTATGGCACTTTTTACATTCTGGTATATCATGTCTCCTTCCCTCCTTACAATCCCCAATTTAAATCTTTTTGATGAACCTTCTAACTGTTCGACTTTACGCTTGGAAGATTCACCATCATCTCTACCCATTTCAATCTCTCGTTTCCTCGCTTCATTCACGAAATCTTCAAAATTATTCCAGCGGTCTAGATCAACAAATTGTCTTATACTCTTTTTCAATACTTCATGAAACTGATTCATCAGTTTCCGCTGATCTTCCATATATTCAGGGCAAAAACATGCCCTGTCCAAAAACTTCCCTGCTATCTCATTCACAGATTCTGTAGTTTGCTTCATATACAAAAATTCCCTACGAATCTTCGTCAATTCAGCATTTGGCGAAAAGGCTGTCTCAAACACCCTCTTGAATTCTTCCCAACTTAAATTATTAGCAACTTCCACCCCCTTTGTACGACGCTGCACATCCCACCACTCTTTTGCCCTTCCTTTCAACAAACTTGACCCGAACTTCACTTTCAAACGACTCGGGCATTCGGAAATATCGAACGCACTTTCCACTTCGGAAGTCCACCTATGACACTTGATGGGATCGGTCTCTCCAATATATTCGGGTGGATTGCATGTCAGAAACTCCTTGTAACTGAATTTCTTTCCCTCATTTCTTTCTTCATCAAGATCTGCTATTTTATTCTGTAATTCCTTAGCTACAATTTCTTTCATGGTCGCAGTAATACGATCCAACAGATAGGCAAGAGACTTTTCTTGGGCCTTTGCTACTTCTTCAACTATCATATCTTTTAATTCATTTCTCAGAGTCTCCTCTGCACTCACTTGAGGACTCTGTCTACCCGAGCCTTCTCCCATATTAATTTCATGTTCATCAGACATCTTTACTCTTTTAACTCTTTTCTCTTTCTACTGAAATTTTCACACAACTCGATTAATCGAATTTCAGTAAAGTTTCACGGTTCATTATCACTCTATCTTATACAACATTTACTCAACATTTCAATCTCAAACCAGTCCCCTCGACACCAGGTAATTTCTGTAGATTTATACAAGTCACGTGATAACTATTACGTTGGCCAGATGTACGAGTTGTCACATCACATTTGTATACCCCTACAGTCATAACCTGACGTCTCGGTTCCCAAGCCTCAATTCACATAACACAAATCTCGTACATATTCATACATAAAACTTTTACATTGCCCACTGGCATAATCACAATTCCGGTCTAAGTCCGAGTACGCACTAGTGGTGAATACTCGAATCCCTTAAACCAATGCTCTGATACCAACTTGTAACACCCTGTTTTTTTTTTTTTTTTTTTTTTTTTTTTTTTTTTTTTTTTTAATATTATCAACACTTTTCATAATATAAACAACACAATATTTATGATTATTACAGACATGAGTTTTCTCTTTCCAAAAGACTCCCTCAATATCCGAGCATGATTTAACAGGAGTAAACAAACACTTACTACTAGCAATAGTAAGCACACCACTAATCGCGCGGCGACTCTTTTCCCAGTCCTTTCTTTCCTTTACTCGACCCACCTATAATAATAGCAAAATACAGAATGGATAAGCACATCGGCTTACTAAGTAACAGAATCACAATACTAATATACAATCTCATATCACAAAATCACTTGGATAGTTTATGTTTATTCAACATAGACGGGACTCATCGTATTATACTTTCATGTTAAATTGATACCGTACACTCAAGTACTCCTGCTGATTTAATACAGTACACACAAGTACTTCTACTAATTCAATACAGTACATACAAGTACTCCTGCTAATTTAATACAGTACACACAAGTACTCCTGCTAATTTAATACAGTACACACAAGTACTCTTGCTTTTCTGGATATTCTCGTTCAATTAATTAATATCTTTCTATTACTTACCTGGACAAACGTGATATTCAGTAAGCTTCCGGCCTCGCACAGCGGAACACTGGTTTGTACACAAACAGACATAATTTAACTCTTTTATAAACTTAGCGACATTACCATTGTGTCACAAAACATAATCCTGCGACACTATCATTGTGTCGAATACCCATGTTGCCGACTTTAGCGACATAGCCATTTATGTCGCAGAACAATCATGTGACACAACCTGCGACACAACCACTGTGAAGCAATGACGAACAGATCAGACCCCAGATTCAAAATTCTCGAATTCAAACATGTAATACTCAATTTAACCCGTTCCAATCCATTCAAAACACATAATAACATTCATAGCATACAATAATCGAAACCTTACCTCGAAATCACAGATCAATTGCTCCAAATTTTGATTCCCAATTTAATTTCTCACTTTTTCTCTCTTTTCTCTGTTTTCTCTTTCAAAACCGACTTCAGAAACTTGCTAAATGTTTCTGGAAATGTTTGGACGATGTATATATATAATCCATCAATTACACTTAAACACCTCAATTTAATCAATTCAGTCCGTTTTGCGACATAATAACACAATCATTGTGTCACACATCACCATCTGCGACACAACCCTTGTGTCGCAGAACACAAAAAGTTTGAATTTTGGGATGTTACAAGTTTGAGCAAAGTGGAGGTTGTGTTTGTTGTGAATGAGCTCCTAGCTTTCTATCCTTGTGTTTTTGAGTGGTTTTACTTAGAAATGAAATGAGGGAAGATATGTGCACGTCTTTGGTGGTTAAAAGTGTATAAAAAGAGGGGTTTAGTGATGGTGGTTCATGGTGGTGGAGGGTGGTTCAAGGTGGTTGAAGGGTGGATGTAGGGTGGTGTTATGGTGGTGGTTTGGGGCTGAGATGGTGGTTGGAGGGCTGCTGCTGTTGATGTCGTGAAAGGGGGCAGAAAAAGGGAGAGAAAACTTGAGTTGTGTGTGTGTTTTGGTGAGGAAATGATGTGCAAATGAGGTGCAAAAGGGGGTAAGGGAAAGGGAAGGCATGGCTAGCCATTTCCTTGTTTTAGGGATCACAAAGAGTGAGTCAAAGGGGGTCCCTAGGGCCCTTTTTGGCCAGATTTTCCAAGGGGAGGGGAGGGGCCCCTTTGTGGGTTAATCACACTTAGGCTAGATATTTTGATCATTAAACGTTAATCTCAATTAGTTTAGTCGTTAATCGTATGATTAGGGTTAATTATGATTAGTTAAGGTAGATTAAGGTTGATTAGAATAGATTAAGGTTGTTAGGATGTCACAAGTTGATTGAAATAGTATTCGAGTGATTTACCGATGATTTGTTTATTGTTACTCGGGATTCTCTACGTTTTTGTGACAATTGAATTGGTATAACCGTTCGATTCGATTTCTCGGCATGTCATTTCCCTAACTTAGCTTAATAATAGTAATTTACTTTATATTACTTGGTCTCAATAAGAACCGGAAGTTGATTGATATCTTATTCGATTTAAATTCACAATTTATCTCGTCGTTACACGTTTCTTAGTTCACGTGAACGTTTATTGAGTTTTAAAAGTTGATATGCTTATTTCTTAGCATAATTATCACAATAATAATAACTACTATTATAATTGAATAGATTTACGTTATTTTCGAAAATAGATCACAACGTTCGGTTATTTCGGTATCTACCGATTGTTTCGTATAATTCTTAAAAATCACCAATGCATCTCGTATGCAAATGTGGGCTTTTTGCTAGACTTAATTTGATAAAAAAAAGAATTCACTTTAATTAAATAGGGAATTAGCCTAAATGCACGCGATAATGATGTACCGAATTAACCGTATTTTTAGGGTTCTCATAGTTATATATGAAAAGTAGGTCTTAAACCTAATTAACTTTTGCTGAATTTTTACCAAAACCGAATACGAATTTCCAGAGATATTCAAAACTTACTAAAGGCTAGGTATTGATCGTTCAACATCTGTGATAATCGATAAGAAGCATATTAGTAATCCGACTCGCTATATTTGCGAAACAAATCGTTATAGATCCTATAACTAGTATTGAGGGATTCCGCACCTTAATACCTTAAGATAACCTCGTTATCGATCCTATACATATGGACTTACAATTGGTATCAGAGCCTACGACTAGATATGCGTAGGTTCGAGGTTATTCGGGATAATAACGGTTGATATAGTGATAATAACGGTTGATTTAGGGTTGTTTTACGTACCATTAGTGCGTATTTGTGACCAAAATCATTCTCTGGAAGCTTTTAGGTGCGTTTACGTTCCAAATCTTAGGGTTTAGACGTTCAAAAATCTAAAATTTTCATTTTTAGTGTTTACAACCGATTCTGCAAACTGAGTTGTGAACCGAACTGAGATCTGCAAACTGAGATTTGCAAACTGAGTTTAGTCCTGCGAACCGAGTTGCGAACCGAGTTGCGAACCGAGTTGCGAACCGAACTGAGATTCTGCGAATTGGAATTCTGCGAACTGAGATTCTGCGAATTGAAATTCTGCGAATTGAGTTTATGCAAATTGAGCTGCGAACCAAAATCACTTGCGAAACAAGTTTACCTGTGAACTGAGATCACTTGCAAACTGAGTTGCAAACCGAACTGAGATCTGCAAATTGAGATTTGCTAACTGAGTTGAGTTCCTGCGAGTTGAGTTGCGAACTGAAATTCTAAATTTTGTGACTTGTTAAATTTCTAGGATTGGCAAAGATGTCTGACTTAAGTAAGATGATTGAGATGGAACACGAGGTTGGAAAGTCTAATGTTCCACCTAAATTGCTCCGACTTGAGGATTACTATGGATGGAAGGACAGGTTTGAATCATACTGTAGATTCCATGACTTGTCAATCTGGATGTGTATCAAAAATGGATACGCTGCACCTACTACTGTTGTTGAGAATGCTATTGTGGTTGTACCCTATCAGAGGATGAATGATAAACAGAAAAAGGAATTTGAAATTGAGAATAAGGCTCATTCTTCAATTAAGATGAGTCTTCCTAAGGAAATCAATCATCAGCTGAAATCTTTTCATACTGCTAAAGAGCTCTGGGTAGCTCTTGAGGAAAGATGTGAGGGTAGTCCACAAGTTAAGGCTGGCAAGAAGAATCTTCTAAAAAAGCAGTTTACTGTGTTTAAAGCTTTTAGAGAAGAAGATCTTGAAGCATATACCACTAGATACTACCACTTATTAAGTGAGCTAGATGACCATGAGATTTTCTATTCTGATGTGGAGAAAACCGACAAGTTTATTGAGGGTTTACCTTCCAAATGGGAAATGCATGGAATTATGCTCAAAGATAATGATGAGCGATATGCTATGACTCTTGAGCAGGCTATAGATGAGCTCAGAGGTTATGATTTCACTAAGAAAACGAGAGAGACAAATTATGATCAATTACATAATCCTGGATTATATCATGGAAAGTCTATTCTCTCAAATGTTTCATCTAGTTCGACCACTACTTTCTTAGTTGGTGAAACTGATGAACATGGTGAAATGGTGACTGAGGATTTGTGCTTTATCGAATCATCAGGAAGCCAAACAAAAGGGAAACCCACTGAGAAGTCATCTCAAGAGCATCACAAGATGCCTATGAGTGTGAAATCTGCTGAACAACAACTATCTGTTCTAGCTTCTTTTGTTGCTTCCTATGAGAACTACATTCAGGGGAAGATCAATGATCCAGCTGTATTTGATGAGGATTATGATCAGATTGATCCTGATGACCTTGAAGAAATGGATCTTTAGTGGCAACTAGCAATGGTGTCAAGAAGAGTTAAGAATTTCTTAAAGCGTACTGGTAGAAGGGTAGTAGGAAATCGACCAGGGTTTGACAAATCTAAGGTTAAGTGTTTTAACTGTCAAGGTTATGGACACTTTGCTCGGGAATGTCAACGACCAAAGGTTGATACTGGCAATGGAAGACAAGACTCGGGAAATACTTTAACATCCAAAGTCTTGGTGGTTCAGCAGCTGGATGGTTCTTATGATTGGTCTACTCAGTCTGAGAAAGCTCTTATAGCTGAAATAGATGATCAAGAGAAAACTGTTGAATCTAAATCCTATATGCCAACTGATGTGGTATTTCAAGTTAAGGTGCCCGAGGTTGAAGTCAAAGCAAGTGATGAAGATGTGCTATACATCGACTCACCTGAAGATATGAGTCCAGATGAGTTTGTCGCACATATGGCTGAAGTTCAAACGGACAAGAAAAGAGTATGTCTTAACATTCTTACTCTTGTTGATGTCTGTTATTTAGTTAATAATTTGCAATCTCAGGTTAGTGTATTTGAAAATTTTCATAAAACCTTGCATCTGATCTTGAAATAGCTAACGATGATGTACGAAGGTTAAGTGAGGATAAACTAGCATTAAAAGAAAAAATTAAGCTTGATGCTTCTGATAGAACCAATCTAAGAGACATCATAAATGAACAGTGTGTTAAAATAGATGGCTTATATTTGAACTTGAAAGATTTAAATCAAAGTATTGCTAGTAAAGATAAGGAGTTATCTGAGTCAAAATTGAAGTTAGTTGAGCTAAATCGTAAGTCTGAAAGTTATAGAACATCTTCTTTAACTTTGGATAAAATAATTAGCTCACAACGTAGTGTAAAGGATGTGACTGGTTTAGGTTACAATGATGTACCCCCACCTTTTAATTCAAATTACACTACTACTTCTGTTGACTTAGAAATGACTGATGTAAATACTAAACCTGAGGAATTGTTAACTGAAAATTCTGAAATTTCCGAAACACAGAAGGATGTTGTTTAAGATTCATCATCTGATATTAGTAAGAACAAACCATTCACTAAAGTACATGTTGTCTCGAGTGAAATGATGTTTGATACTAATGTAAATGTTGAGTATATTATGGAACAAGATAATTCACCTTTAGTGTTTTCAGCTCAGACTACGAAAGAGGGTGATAAAGTGGTTAAGTCACGTAAGCAGATGTCCTGCTTCAAGTGTCACCAAAAAGGACACGTGTCTTCTTGTTGTTCTAATAAGAAGTTGGAAGCACCACATAAGCTCGTGAATAACGATAAGACACCAAATATCTCTAGTTCGAGTATAGACAAGTTAGGTACCAAACCGGGATTAGGTAGTAAACCTGTTAATATTCTTAAAAGAGATTGCTCTCACAGTGTCTCTCCACCTAAATCTAAACGGCCTGATCATTCTATTAACAATTTTAGAGATCAAATACCGTCGAGATTTATGACCCCTAGTAGAAACCATAGTCATTATGAGAATGGTTCTACTTCATGAAACCATAGTCATTATGAGAATGGTTCTACTTCACGTACACATGGGATTAACTACGCGTATACCTATAATCGTAACCAAGGACACAAATCCCAAGGTTATGTGTCAGGGAGGTTTGCATCACATTCACCTCATAGACCCAAGACCACTGTTCATCAACAAACTCAAACTCCTTCGAAAGTAATCAAGGCTCCTAATGGGAAAGAGGGTTACTTTAAAGAAGTTAAATTTTTTGATGATGAGGGACGATCCAAGTCTGTTATGGCTTGGGTCCCTCTTGATAATTAATTGGGTACATATGTCATGTGCAGGAACGTACTGTGAACGACGACAATTGGTGGTACGTAGACAGTGGATGTTCTAGGCACATGACAGGAACTCGAAGTCTACTGAAAGACTTCAAAGGAGGTTTGAAACAGCGAGCTCATTTCGCTGATGATAAAGGTCATCCTGTACATTTCAATGAGACAGAGGCCTTAGTCCTGAAGCCGGGTTTCATTATTCCCGAAAAATGGATATTGATGAGGGCTCCACGGAAGAAGGACATTTATGTCATCAACATGGATGTTCCTATTACTTCAATGGAGTCAACATGTCTTATATCTAAGGCTTCACACAACCTTGTATGCTGAAATGAAAGAGACAGGGATTACAAATCTATGTCTATATTCATGTTTTATACACCAAGGCATTCGACAAAGCTCGATTTGAGACATTGGTTCAATTGAATGGAATGAGAAATCCAGAATGATTAGTCTTCCAAAGGGTACTTATGTAATAATTAATAGTTAGTTTTATTTAAAAAAAAAAAAAAAAAAAGATTTGGCGTATAGCATTCATTTGCTTGTTTCCTAAGGGGAATCGCCTCGGATAAATAAGTTAAGTGTTTATCTGCTGGGAAATGATAGTACATTAGGGGAATACACTTAACAATAATAAGTAACAGTCTTAAGTTAGATGTGTTAGTAGATTCCATTAAGTTACATTAACGTTACATCTTTAAAACCAAGCATTTACTTATATTTATTTTATTATACACATTTCTCCACACGCTATAATTTGCTTCGAATAAACGAAATCTAGACAGCTTCATTATATGATGTACTGGTAGGCATATTCTGCTATGATTTCTGAGCATATAATAAGTAGTAATTCAACTGTGTGTTATCTAGTGTGATCTGATATATGATGTATGACATAAGTCTTAATTGTTGAATGATAGTATAACCATACACTGTTATCAAGGATCTATGCATATATCTCAAGAAAAATAGTAAGAATTATAGCTATTAGCAAAACTACTGGTGACTTTGTTATACTAAGTACAGATCTGAAACTTTTAGTTTTGCCAATGGTCTCAAACTTATCTTGATTATACTAAGGGATCTTCTGTTGTACTAAGTAAAGACCTAGAACCACTAGTATCTTCAAAATAGGTTTGATGTTTGTCAAAACTTTAAAATAACTCAAGGAAATGTTATATGTTTCGACAAGAACATCATTTAGTAACCTCTACCTTGAATGTGGAAGATACGGTGTTATGTGTTCTACTTGATTTCTCAGTATGGCGTATTATGGATCACATTAGTTAATATGCATACTAACAATAAAGGTCTGCTTGGAAATCAGTTGTATAATTTGTTTATGTGGATCATAATATCGGTAATCATCTTGAACTGTCTATGAAAATTGAACGTTTCACTTTGATGAATCATTCGTTCTTAATTATTGTAAAAGTATGGTTAACGAACGTGTTATATTATGTGGAGCAAGGTAACCAAGTTATACTTTCATAAATATAAGTTGATAAATGGTTAAGTTGTAAGTTTTCTTTAACTTACGGTGAATTTCATGAGGTATGTATACTAACAATTTTCTTAGACTTGTTAATAAACAATTGGTCCCGCCTATTCTTTCTAATATGATCCCTCGGCAGATAAACTTTTAACGCCTCTAATATGTATTGTTTATCTTATTTCATTAATAAAAGGTACTTGATACTACTGTTTATTTTGAATATTCATTTGTAGTTCTTATGTTATAATTTTTATCGTTTTACCATTTGGTCTTAAATTATTCTATGACCTTCTTTTTCGTGTTGACCTATGGTTACAAAACAAGTGAAAAATAATCTTATTTTAAACTTGTATGCATTGCATGGGATTCTGATTAATAACTTGATTATGAGTTGATATTTTATATGGTTAGTCATGTGGACTTAAATGTGAACATGTAAAACCATATGTTCGGTATATATGACTTACGACTTTTAGTAATGAGTTATATATTTAATATGAGATTTTTTGTAACAGGTTAAGAACCCAGTTAGACTTATTGACTGTATATATATAATTAACGACTATAATTGATAATTAAGTTTCACAACTTAATCGTTCAATTACGATTCGTAGATTATATAAGTTCATCAATATATGTTAAACTAATTGTCTGTCCTTCGTGTTGATTAAATGTGACAAAACCGCTATTGATCGAAGCGAAGCGAATAGACCTGTTGACTTTGCTTGACCTTGCGAAGCGAACTGAATCTTTTGACTTTAGTTGACTTTGCGAAGCGAACTGATTATTTATTAGATTTACGTTTCGTCTTAAGAACTTACGTTTATAAGTTAAATACGTGTAATATCTAATATATGAATTCTGTCTCTTCGTATCGAAAGACTTCCGACTCATATGTAGACGTGCGGCGTGTTCCGATTTAATATCGGCGGTATGATTTTTCAGATTCTCTCCTATGACTTACGAACTTATATAATTTAGAGAATATAATTGAAAATTAAGTCGCCTATACTTAATCGTTCAATTAAGGTCAATAAATTACGTTATTAGTTAATAGTAAACTTGGATGTTTGGTGATCATTTTTGTTCACAATACATAAAAGTTTAAAATTAACTAATGTTCGATAAGTTTACCTTTTATTGCGCTAATTGCCCTTTGTAGCCTTCACAAGGACAAGCCATCTCAGGGGGAGATGTTCATATATGTGAAATAACTGGCGAAGAAAATACGAGATGATACAATCGATGATCCCACCGCTCCGAAAGATAGTGAGCTGGCTGGTCCTTCAACGACTGGTCAGCAGGCTGTTGTTCAGGGGGAGTCTGGTACTGGTGCAGGCTGTTGTAACTTCGAAAATTATTTCGCTATATATTCGACTTGAGATTTATGATTACAAGTTAAATATTATTAGTAAAGGTTATGTAGAGTTTTGATCGAAAGTCTTCCGACTTATAGACAGTCGTGTGGCGTGTCCCGATTTAATATCGGCGGTCAAACATTTACTATAATCTTTGCATTTTAGATTGACAAGTTAATTATGCAATGGGAGTTATGATATTAAATAATTGTAAACTTGAATGTTTGGTGATCATTGTCACACCCCGCTAAAGCGGAAACACGAGATGTAACAGTACAATGATTTCATAATCGAAAATTACAAAACGTCACCGTTCAACGGTCTACAATAATACATAACATTATGTCTTACAAGCGTTTACAACACGAAGTGGATAATCTAAACATACTATTACATCCAAAAGATACAAATTCCGTAACACAACAACAGCATAAGTCATCTAGCGGGTTTATGTTGGTGCATCTAGAGTGTCTGTCACTTGGTTTAGGTTATCGAGTTGTAATTAATTAGTATAGCTTTTGTTATTGGCGACATTGGCAATATCGCATAGGCGATATCACCAATATCGCATATGCGATATCACCAATATTGCTAAGCTTACTGATTAGTTAAGTATAAGTATGTTTTTAGGGTTTCAGTTGTGTTGAGTTCATATACGAATTTGTGCAGCTTGTGTTATTCTCTCTGAGAATTGTTCTGTAATTCACAACTGGTTTGTTTGATAAATATATTATTGTGATTACTTGTGTTGAATTTGTTCTTTAAACGTACTTTGATTAAGCTTTTGATTTCCGCGCTTAAGCTTTTGTCTTATTGATTCATTGTTAAAGGTCTGTACTTTAATAGGTCCTACAAGTGGTATCAGAGCCAATAATCATTGGATTAGTGGTTTTTGAATCAATTGTAGTGCGTTTATAAATCTTTTAAACGTGTTTTACGATAAACAAATTGTTTATCAGTCTTAAAAGGTTTTTATTCATTAGTTTTTGTGATATCTGGTGCTGTGTTCATATTTTTAAACCTTATTTTTGTTTGATTCGTAAAAAATATTATTTTTAAGGTTTACAGCCGTTTTAGCGATATTGATAGCGATATTACCATCAATATCGCCATTAGGGTTTTTAGCGACATTGTTACTTCTGTGCTCATTAATTTGAGCGATATCACTAGCGATATTACCTTGATATCGCCTAGTTGATTTTAGCGATATTATCCCAATATCGCTTGATTGATTTTAGCGATATTATCCTAATATCGCGTGTGATATCTGATTTTGATTTGTGCTTTAACTAGCGACATTGATAGCGATTTTATCAATATCGCCTTATCAATTTAGCCTGCGATATTAACAATATCGCTTTGTTATTTTAAATCAGATTTTTCACTTAAGACAAAACTTACTTTATTTTAAAATGTCGACATTACAAGCTGTGAATGCCATGCTAAAACACAATGCTGAAGTTGGTTCTGCTAATAAACCTCCATTCTTTGCTCCTGGAATGGAATACTCTGAATGGCGAGGGAGGTTCTTATCGTTTGTCGCGTTTACTGATCCAGAAATGGAAATACCTTTGCTCGAACGATATGCTAGACCAGTTTCGAGTGGAGAACATGTAGGTATTCCTCCACCAAAGCCAATTCGTTCTATGTCGGTTGAAGAACGAAAAGCATGGGAGTGTGAGAGAAAGGCTCACTCTGCCATTACCATGGCACTTCCTGCTGATGCCATGAAAATGTTCAAACAACATGATATTGCCTACGATTTATGGAATGGCATTGCTGAACGGTGTGGAGGTACTACCGAGTACAGAGTAAACTGGAACTTGTGAAGAAACAGTACGATCTGTTTGACATCCAAAAGAATGAAACAGTTAAAGATCTGTTTTGTAGATATTCACACCTTGTGAATGAATTAAAAGAAGGAGGGTATACATTTAGTACCATTGAGGTTAATAAGAAACTCTTAAATGCCCTTCCTTCTCACTGGGAAACTCGTGTGCTGATGATGGAAAATGATCCAGATGTGCTGGCAATGACTCTAGATCAACTCATTGGCAAATTGGAGACTTGTGCATTGGATATTCAAAAGAAAAGCACAAGATCTGGTTCCTTGCTTCCTGACAATAGTAATTTTGGATATGGTAGTACAGCACTTTTATCTGGGCCGTCTACCTCTGCATCTAAGTCAAACTATTCTCAGGGAAATCATTCTGCTGGAACATTCTCTTCGTTTCCACCTCAACCATCCTCCTCTGCCACTGCTTCTCAAAATGAGCATGCAGTTATTTTCAACGCATTCTTATCATCTTATGATGATTTCCTTTCCAAGAGGATTAGCTCGATAGATCTTACCGATGAGGATTTTGCCCAAGTGGATCCTGACGAGCTAGAGAGGGTTGACCTCCGTTGGAACATGGCCATGCTCACAAGAAGGACGAAGACATACTTGAAGAGAACTGGAAAGAGATCTCTTGAAGATGTTACTGATAAAACGAGTATGGGTTTTGACAAATCAAAGATCAGATGTTATAAATGTCAAAACCTAGGCCATTTCGCAAGAGAATGTGAGAAGGGTAGACAACCCTCGACGGGTTTCACAAGACCTTCTGCCTTCAAGAAGGACAATGAAGTTGCCAAGGCTGCTATAATGTTGGAAGATGAAGAAGCCTATGACTTCTCGGCCATGGATGATCAAGATAATATAGCACTGATGGCAGATGTTGAGAATCAGGTAGAATGTGATTCATTTAACTGTGAAACCTGTATTAAATTAACTGGTAAAATTAACAGGTATATAGTAGATAATGATCGCTTGAATACAGATTTAACAAGTCTTGTTCAAGCGAACAGAGTTTTAAAAGACAATGAGAAAGTTTTTGAAATAAGTCAGAAAACACTTATCGGGGAGAAGAAAGATCTAAAAGCTATGATTTACAATAAACAAGATGAAATCGATAGCTATTTAAAACTGATTGTTCATCTTAAAAAAGATCTTGCTTCTGCTTAAGCCGATAACCTTGATTTAAAAAGAAAACTGACAAACATTTCAACATCTACTATGGTCTTTTCTGACATCCTTCAAAGTCAGAGGACTGATACAAAAAGCAAGGCTGGCCTTGGTTATCACAACCATCCTCCTCCTTCAAACTTGAATCAGCCTATTCTGTCAAAGGATGAAATTAAAGATTTTGTGCCTTCTGTTCTCCAGAAGGATACAATTCCTGTGGTTGAACCAGTTATTAAGCCTAAATCTGAAGAGGCTGCTGATGTCAAGCGACCTGAGTCGCTTAAAGTTCCAACCTTAAACAAAAGGAAGGCTGAGCTTATTAAGCCTCTTTTGTTTGTGCCTTCAACAACTGTTGAAGAGGTGGTGGAAGTGGAAGATGTAACTCACGAGGTTACAAAGAAAGTTGAGAAAAATAATAGTACACCTGAAAATTTAATCCTTACTATCGAAGATAGAGGACAAATTTTTACTAAAAAACACTCAACTACTAAGGATTTAAAAATGAAACAGGTAGAGAATATTAAAAATCATAATGTTTCAATTAAAAATCCTTCATCTAAGGTTATCTCAACTATCAATACAGTTACTCCATCATGTTCACATAAGTGTTCATGTGCGATAAATGTACCTGATATTAAAACTCGTAGGTCACCTCTTTCACCTAAACCACTATCGAGTGATGATAAGACCTTCAGAGAGAGAAGATCTTGTTTTTACTGTAAGAAGCAAGGTCATCTCATTAATCAATGCCCTATGCTTGCTAAGAAATGGGCATCACGACATGATCCAGGTCATTTCAAAAATAGAAATTTTCAAAAATCAAAACAGCCTGGATTATCTCGTAGTGTCCCAGTTTCAAAAGTTAATGACATCACTCCTACTCAACCGATAGCTAGAAAGGTTGATGTTATTAAAAAGCAATTTATTGTTCCTCAGAAAGTTTGGAAAAAGAAAAAGGAACAGGTTTTAGTTTCTTCTAAAATTATCACATCAGTAAATGAGAATGATTTACTGAAAAACAAAGTGTTAACTGATGTGATAGTAATAGATGAAGTTTCAGGAGAACCCAAGTCTATCAAGGCTTGGGTCTCCATTTCAAACTAACATTTTTTTTCTTGTGTTGTGACAGTCAAAAGTGTAAAACAGCAAATGGTACGTAGATAGTGGCTGTTCACGACACATGACAGGCAATGTCTCCCTGCTTACAGATGTTAAACCACACAATGGGGGACATGTTGCCTTGGCTGGTGATACTGGAGGAACAATAACTGGATTAGGAACTCTCACTAATGGACAAGTGAGCTTTGATTAGTGTCTCACAAATTTGCGATAAGAAGTTTACTGCAGCATTCACAGATCTAGAATGTTTGATATTGAAGCCGGGATATATAATTCCCGATGAATGGATTCTTATTAGAGCTCCAAGAGTGAAGAACTCTTACATTTTGGATATGAGGACAGTTGAAACTGAGGAACATACCTGTTTATTAACCAAAGCTTCTTCTAAGGATTCATTATTGTGGCACAGAAGGATGGGTCATATTCATTTCAAGAAAATGAATTATCTGGTAAAACACGATCTAGTGGAGGGGATTCCTAAGCAATCTTTTGCTTTGGAAGATGATTGTGTTTCGTGCTTAAAAGGAAAACAGCACAAGAAGTTTCACAAGTCTAAGCAAGTTAATTCCATTGAATCTCCATTGGAATTACTTCATATGGACTTGTTTGGACCCGTTAGTACGAGGAGTATTGGAGGCAAATCTTACTGCCTAGTAGTTACTGATGACTACTCTCGTTTCTCGTGGGTTTACTTCTTGCGATTAAAAGAAGAAACACCAGATATATTGACCTATCTTTTCGATAGACTTGAAAACCTGTGCAATTTGAGGATTAAGAAGATACGTAGTGACAATGGAACGGAATTCAAGAATAAACTTCTTGAACTATACTGTCTACGTAAAGGGATTGTTCATCAATTTAGTGCTGCCAGAACTCCACAACAGAATGGGGTTGCCGAGAGAAAGAATAGAACGATCATTGAAACAGCTCGGACTATGCTTTCAGACTCTCATTTACCAATAACTTTCTGGGCTGAGGCAGTTAACACCGCGTGTTATGTATTAAACCGTGTTTTGATGAATAAACGGAAAAACAAAACTTGTTATGAGTTATTCAATAACCGGAAACCAAACCTAAAATTTTTAGAACCTTTTGGATGTCCTTGCACCATTTTAATTACAAAAGATAAGATTTCTAAATTCGGTGAAAAGGCATTTGATGGGTTATTTCTAGGGTTTTCGGTTAATTCTCCTAACAAGAGGGTCTTCAATAAGGAAACGGGAAAGATTGAGGAACATTTTGAGGTAAAATGTTTAAAGTACACGGAGATTCCAAAAGGAAAAGGTCCGGATTGGTTGTTTGAGTACGATTCTCTATTTAACTCATTCCACCTTCCAATTTTTGATGAAGTAGATGAAGCTGTAACGCTTCTTCATGGATTACATCTTAATCCTGATATCTCTTCACCATCACCTTCTTCCTCTCCTGTTAACACTGTTCCTTCATCACCCTTGCCCGCTGCTGTTCCTGAGAGTTCTTCTGCTGATCAACAACCTGATGCCTCTCCTGCTACTGTTGATGCTGTGGATGACTCTCCTCCTGTAATTGAAGAAGAACCATTTGCTCAAGAGGTTGAGCTAAATAATCTGGAAACAAACCTCACACCGGACTTAATACCCATTACTCGCATTCATCAGAACCATCCTACTAACAATATTATTGGAGATTTGAATGCAGGTGTTTTAACACGAAGCAAAGCGGCTGAAGCTTCATCAACGATCGATCTTTCGGATGAAACATCTGAAGATCCTTGTTTGAAGGCTGAAATAGAAGAATGTTTCTTATCTCAAATTGAGCCAACAAAGATCGATGCGGCTCTAAAGGATTCACACTGGGTATCTGCAATGCAAGAAGAGTTGCAGCAATTTGTAAAATTGCAAGTCTGGACTCTTGTACCACTCCCTAAAGGTGTACACCCCATTGGAACACGCTGGGTGTTTCGTGTCAAACGTGATGATAGGGGAGTGGTAATCAGAAATAGGGCTAGGCTTGTTGTCCAAGGCTATACACAACAAGAAGGATTAGACTATGATGAAGTTTTTGCACCTGTTGCAAGAATGGAATCAATCCGTATTTTCTTAGCCTATGCAACATTTAAGGGGTTTCGCGTCTATCAGCTGGACGTGAAGAGTGCGTTTCTATATGGAAAGGTTGCTGAAGAAATATATGTTCGCCAGCCACCTGGTTTTGAAGATTCAGTCAACCCAGATTACGTGTGCAAGCTGGATAAAGCTCTTTATGGTCTACATCAAGCTCCGCGTGCGTGGTATGAACGGTTGGCAACGCACTTGATCAAGAATGGTTTTGAACGTGGTCAAATCGACAGCACTTTGTTTATCAAGAGAACTGAAAAGAGTCAGCTACTAGTTCAAATCTATGTAGATGATATTATTTTTGGTTCGACTGATGAATCTTTGTGTCGTCATTTTGAGAAGATTATGAAATCCGAATTCGAAATGAGTGCTATGGGGGAGCTAAAGTACTTTTTGGGTGTCCAAGTTGATCAATCTCCGAAGGGCACCTACATTCATCAATCAAAGTATGTCAACGACATGTTGACACGCTACAAATTGCTTGATTGTAAAGAATATGGCTCTCCCATTCCCATCAATCATAATCTTGGACCAGATACCGAAGAGGAAGATTGTGAAGACAAGCTGTATCGGTCGATGATTGGATCGTTAATGTATCTTACTGCTTCTCGACCCGATATAGTGTTTGCTGTGTCGCTGTGTTCTAGATATCAATCGCAACCCAAGGTTTCTCACTTAAAGGCGGTTAAACGAATATTTGGATATCTCAAACATAGACCTACTCTAGGTCTATGGTATCCAACTGAGAAGTCATTTGCTCTCACTGCGTATTCTGATTCTGACTATGGTGGTTGTAGCATCGATAAGAAG
This sequence comes from Logfia minima, assembly GCA_963921325.1. Classification (NCBI taxonomy): domain Eukaryota; kingdom Viridiplantae; phylum Streptophyta; class Magnoliopsida; order Asterales; family Asteraceae; genus Logfia; species Logfia minima. Next base: position 12,140,711 of record OY992767.1, on the reverse strand, counting down.
TCTACGTCAGGAGGATGCCAGTTTCTTGGTTCACGCCTAGTCTCTTGGCAATGCAAAAAGCAAACGACAGTTTCCACTTCCACAGCGGAGGCTGAATATATTGCTGCTGCCAGTTGCTGTTCACAAATTTTGTGGATTCAGCACCAACTTCGTGATTACGGTTTACTCTTGACCATGACTCCATTATATATTGATAATACTGCTGCCATATGCATAACTAAAAATCCTGTACAACATTCGAAAACCAAACACATAGAGATTAGGTTTCATTTTATACGGGATTGCTATGAGAAACATTTGATCGACCTTGTCCAAATAGAAACTGATAAGCAAAATGCTGATTTGTTTACCAAGGCCTTCTCTAGAACTAGGTTTGACCAACTGATAGATATGATAGGGTTACGCTTCTTTTAAGACAAACAGTAAACTGTGACAAAATCTTTCTGTTGCTTTTTTATTTGCTTCTGCATACAACTGTTCGTGGCAATAGCCACTCTTTATGTTTCTTAACATTAAAGAAAAGCAATATTGCAACATCTGTAAAAGACGTTTTAGTTGTGTCTGTAAACAACTAGGGAAATGATAGTACATTAGGAGACACTCTTCAATTGACAATCTTAAGTTTTATCCTTGATATATCAGTAGGTTTATCACGTATCTGTTATACTTGACCTTCTAGACATCCACCTACTTGTACGATGTATTGGTAGGCATTCTCATACTCATCTTTCATCATCTAAGAAATCTCTTAATTTGTGTATGATCTTTCGTGATGATTATCATATGATGTATGACAATGCGTCTTAATTCTTTTGTGTCAGCTTGCCATGCTTCTGTTAACTTGAGTTTGTATATGACAACATTTGGGGAATTATGCTGTCTGTTTCCTTTGTTGTACGTTTGTACAGACCTGGTCTCAGTCAGTATACTTTCAAAACAATGCAAACAAAAGTCAAAAGTACTTTCCAATCTTATAAAATCAAAGATTACTTACGAGGTCACCAAATGGTTTGACCAAGTTTGGTTTCGCAAACACCTGAATCAAGTGTATGTCGCTTTGTTGTACGTAAGTACAGACCTGTCACCGCTGGCTTGATTCTTAAAAATGTTGAATTCAAATGCTTTCTCTAACTAATCGAAGTTTTGAGCATGACTTGATACTAAGGGTATATCTATGTGGGATTCACGGAGATTTATTCACTCTAACAATAACTGTTAACCTTGAAGTTTGAGTATGTTATATGTTTAAGTGGAAAAATAATACCGATAATCGTCCTGTTCCTGATTGTCTCTTTGGCCAGTTACCTCTACGTGCAAAATTTAAGATTGGACAACTATACTGATAATCAATTTAACATTTAAACTTGTCTTGCGAATCTGTCTTACTAATATGATCCCTAATAAGACACTATCCTCTTCGTTTTGATTATTTAAAAAAAATAAAAAAAATAAAATAAAAAAAAATAAAAATAAAAAATATAATAGTTAAACAGTATGCTGTGTATGTTAGTTAATTTTATATTTTGTTTATTTAAGCTTATTTTATTTTATTTTATTTTCTCTTATTTTAAATTTGTCACAACTTACTGTTTATCTTTGGATTTTAGCGATATTGATGGCGACATTTCTAGAAATTGGATTTTGGCGATATTGTGTAGCGATATTGTGATATCGCCAATTTAGATATTTGTGTAGCGATATTGGTTAGCGATATTGTTAAGCAATATTGACAATATCGCTGGATATTTAAATTTTATATAAACAAATATCTGTCACTGTATTCGATACATTTTCAAATCCTCTTAGCGATATTAACTAGCGATATTGTCTGCATATTTAGCGATATTGCGAGTTTTATCGATTTTGTGTTCGTTATTTGTCCAAAATCAAATCAAACTATTTCACAGTGTTCGGCTTTGTCTATTACATCAACTGGTATGTGTACATTATCGCTTATCTCGATTTTTATATGCTATATGTTGATTAAACTTTCGGGTTATTGTGGGATTTGGTTTCGTGTGTTGTCTGTCGAAATAGGATGTCAAACTTAGTATAAACTGTTCCCTGCACTTCCCTAATACTTGTAGAATATTTTTTTGCGGTTTAGATCATCCGTTTTCTATAAAAATTGTGATTTTGCCCGTTTGCTGATGTCATAGCGATATTGTGGGGCGATATTGCAATATCGCCTAAATTAGGGTTTTGATTTTAGCGATATTGGTCCAATATCGCTTAAATTGGATTAATTTCCAACACTGTTACATTTTAGCGATATCATGCCAATTTTTCTACATTTTAGCGATATTGTTCAGCGATATTGTGGTATCGCTGAAATTGACTAGCGATATTGCGCAATATCGCCTCATGTGGATTAATTTCCAATATCGCTGATTTCAATCAGACTTTGTCAATTTTGTCTGATTTAAGTGATATTGCACTCAATATCGCATAAATCAATTTATGCGATATCAGTGTCAATATCGCCTAAATCAGAAAGGGCTTATTGGGCCTGGCCCAAACTTTTGCTGAACTGGTCCAGTTTTCATGTCTAATTGAATTTGTGGCCTGTTCTCGATCCGATTACTCACTGCTTTTGAGTTTTGTGTTTTTATTGAATTGTTTTGCAGAAATGGAAGATTTCGCGCAGTTTGATCTCAAGTGTGACGTTCGTCACAATATTACTGCTTTTCTAGACGGATCCAAAGACTCTGCTGAGCCTTTTCGGCCTATGATCGCGTTTCTACGAAGGTCACGTATATTTACTGCTATTTCGGCTTCCACGACCATATACAGAGACCATATCGGTCAATTTTGGCGGAATGCTGCTGTGAATAGTGATCTGGACTATACTCGATTGATTTCGACGGTCCACGGACGTCAAATTATTATTTCAGAACAGCTGATTCGTGACGTTCTTCAGCTTGACGATCATCCTGATATGTTGATCCAGTTCTCGCACGAATTTATTGTGGGTGCGATGAATCACTTGGGGTACACTGGTAACCACGCCGACCAGTATCGAAAAGGAAATTTAACTCGTGTCTGGCGTTTGTTGATGCACATTTTTATCCTGTGCATTTCGAACAGGAAAGCTGGGTACGATGGTACCAGTCATCGAACAGTCTGTGCTATGTTAGCCCTAGTCTACAACAAACCGTATAACTATTCAGGCTATATCTTCCGATCAATGGTTGATAACGCTCAACTAGGGGATAACAGATGGTATATGTATCCCCGATTTTTACAACTGATCATCAACCACGAGCTTCCGGGATTGGCGACTGATGCCACCCGCGTATACAGGCAGACTCCGATGTCCAATCGGATATTTGGGGTCATGAGCTCCAATGGAAAAGGGGTTCCAATTCCCCCTGATACGCCTTTGTTCGGTCATATTCTTGATCCGAACTACCAACCACCGGCAAACGACGGATACTTAGATCCGGTGGTTCGTCAGCCTGAATTGAATGACGATCATCTTGAGGACGTCCCTGTACAATCTACAGAAGATCCTCTTGAGGGTGTTTATGTGAGTGTCACCTCACAAGGTGCCTTACACAGTTTACAGGTCCACGGGGACACTTCTGAAGGGTCCTCTGACTCAATGTCTTCTGGTCCTCCTGGTGGCTTAACTGAGAGTGACTCTGAGGGCTTGGTCCCGCCTCCTCAAGAGATTGAACATCTAAGGCGGATCAATCCTCAAAGGTATTTGAGAATTCAACGACGTATTGCTGAAGGCAGGCAGCATGTTCCACTCAAAGATAAACGCATTAGGACTGCTGCTGATGCTGAATATGTGCCTCCTCCACCTAAGAAGTCCAAGATTGCACGAGAAGTTGCTACATCTTCCAGGCCACAGGCTGCACCGCAGGTGGATATTCCGGTTCAATCACACCCCTCGGTCCTTCAAGAACTAATCAAGAGGCTGGATACGATGCAGCACACACTGGACTCACAAGCTGTTGTGATACAAGTTCAAGATACAAGGCTTGCGGCCGTGGAGAAAGAGAACGCGGTTCTTAGGTCTAGGGTGGTGACTTTGGAGTCTCAATTGGTCGTTTCGGGGGAGATAGAGGATAGTGAAAGACCAAATGTAACTCCCCCGCAAACCGAAAATGTAAATGTTGATTCAGGTAATGAAACTGCTCGTTTAGATTACTTCTCGTTTGAAGAAATACCTGGTCAACCAAGACCGTTAGCTGTTGACTATTCGTGTGCGGACTTGACATATCTTGCGAGAATGGTTAACCGATCCGATAATGTGAGGGAGGATACTCCTGAAGAAGATTCTGACCTAGAAGCTGAAGATGAAACATTCAATGAGGATGAATTTTATTATGGTGCTCCGATTGTTGAGTCAGACTCATCTGAAGAAGAAGATGAATCTCCTGAAGACTCAAATGAACCTGAAACTGAAATGCCTGAATCTCCAAAGGTTCCTGAAACAGCTGAAGAGAGAGCTGCTCGTCTAGCTTCCTGGTGGCCACATGGTAAAGAAAAGATTGTGCCTGTCACATGCAAATCTTACAAGGTCAAGGGAGAGTACAAAGGTTTAATAAAAAGCTGGAAAGTCTCGAATGACAAGTTCATGATTAAAAGGACTGATGGAGTCCAATACTTTAAACTTTCATTCACAAAGCTGAGTACGTTGCCTAAAGGAGAATTAAATAGGCTTGCTCAGCTACAATTGATCAACCCTGACAGAAACAACCGTGCAGATTTTATCCAAACTACGCTACAAAAGGAAATCCGTACAAAGAGGTATAGTTTCATAAAGCCGAATCTTGGAAAACGAATTACTTACAAGAAGCGGATAGATCCAACTACAAATCAGCCTATGATCAGGATGCGTTATCCGCCGGCTATCTGCATCAAAAGAATCACTCTGGAAACAGTTCCCTTAAACTTTCTCAGAAGATTTCATTATTGGGAGTTTGATAGTCAAACAGGAGAAGCTGTGTTGATTTTTGTGCCAGAGAATGTGGAACCTGAGAAGACATCTCTCTATGGGTTAAAGAAAACGCAGTATCGAGTTTTTGATCCAATGAGTTTGATAAACTTATCAAAGGAGGATATGAGGAAGCTGTTCGACAATCGCATAAGGTATTACCGAGGTAATCCGACTAATGAAAAGCTAGCTCAACAATTTCAGAAGATTGTTGACATCTGTGTTACCCATGGAATCCATGCGGGTGGAAAATTTCCTGCTGGATGGGTTTGAGCTGAAGATTCCTTTTGAAGACCAAGCTGAAGACACGGGGGAGTTTGTTGGTGCATCTAGAGTGTCTGTCACTTGGTCTAGGTTATCGAGTTGTAATTAATTAGTATAGCTTTTGTTATTGGCGACATTGGCAATATCGCATAGGCGATATCACCAATATCGCATATGCGATATCACCAATATCGCTAAGCTTACTGATTAGTTAAGTATAAGTATGTTTTTAGGGTTTCAGTTGTGTTGAGTTCATATACGAATTTGTGCAGCTTGTGTTATTCTCTCTGAGAATTGTTCTGTAATTCACAACTGGTTTGTTTGATAAATATATTATTGTGATTACTTGTGTTGAATTTGTTCTTTAAACGTACTTTGATTAAGCTTTTGATTTCCGCGCTTAAGCTTTTGTCTTATTGATTCATTGTTAAAGGTCTGTACTTTAATAGGTCCTACAGTTTAGCTTCAATAGACAAGTTGAGACTAATTCCTGAAAAGCATGTAAAAATACAGGTCAACTATGAAACATAGTTGGTGAGTACTCAGGTTTGGTAAAATGATAGACTTCCTTTAAAAGTTTATAAAGTTTGGTTCAAACGTTACACGTTATGCGTGATTAGTTTACAAGGATAATCTGTTTAGTGCCGAGCTCACACGACTAAGGTAATCAACCGATCCCCAGTTAAAATGAACATTGAATAATAGTCAAATGTTATTTCACAGTAGTTATACAAGGAATTCATTTACTTAAAGCTCTTTTAAGAGTGATATTTATTTGAATGTTAAATTCCTTTGTGAATAGATATCTTGACTGTAAATGAAATTTATTTAAATATGGGACTCATTTAAAAGCGATACTTTAGAAACTCAATTAAAAGTCATAGTTCATTTATAACACCATACTCATATTTTAAAAGGAATATTCGAAGTTTATAAATCTCACGATATGGTGTGTTTGATTAAGTATGTAAATCTTATTCTATAAATTCAAGTTATGTTTTATAAAGTTAATGGCTTGCCCTCTTTCAAACAAACCATTCGTCATTTAGACGAATTATTATATCTAGTTTCATAAGAAAACGTGATGTCATGAGAAACTACATCTTTAATTGTCAAAATCACAATGATTTATGATTTAATAACTCCGGTTATATATGTATGGTTAATGACGTAGCGAACCAAATCCTCATTGAATTTTATTTTTCCATTATTACATAACAAGATAAAAGTCCAAGTTGTGATATTTAAGATTTTAAAGGAAGTTTACTTCAAAGAGCAATGTCATTGTAGAGCTCGGCCCTAAGTTGATAATTCATAAAGAAACCTCATCTCGAATGACTATGTCATTATAAAATTTGAGTCGCGAGTTTATCGTTTTATAGCAACGTCATTTACGTGTCAAAGCGCCTTGCATTAATAGATGTTTTCGAAATCACTATGCCATTACATTTTGTTTATGAAATTGATGCTTAAATTATGCTTGAGTCTACAACCAAACCTACAACCGATAAACCCTTGCCCTAAATAGTGATGCCCTATCGTTGGCATTTAGGATGATGGAATGCACTCACGTGGCCGCGTGAGTGGGGAGGTGGTCTCGCTCCCAAATAGTACTATTCATATGCATCATTTGGCTCATATAGAGTTAATGGTCGTGTAGAGATACCGGGGACTTTAGATACGATAGAAATCAAGCATATAATCATGTAACATCGATAAGCATTCACGACATTGTTTTGAAATTTAGCATAACATAGCACAGCATAATAATCATATCATGGCATTTGTAATTTAAGTGCATTATAAAACATATCATTTTCAAGTATATAAATCATTCAAATCATTCATTCATGCTTTTCACCCCAAAACATTTAGATAAAGCGTTAAAATAGGGGCTGAGTACTTGTTGATACATATTAGAGTGTCTGTCAGTTGGTCAAGTATGTAATGTGTCTGTGTATGTAATAGACTTAGAATAATTACATTTTCTGTGTACTGCGACACAGTGCTTGTGTCGCACTAGTTGTAGTTGCGACACAGTGCTTGTGTCGCAATTGTGACCTCTGCGACACAAGGCTTGTGTCGCAGAACGGCCAAACGTTTAGTATAAATACCCTTGTTATAGATATTTAGGGCAAGACATTTTCCAATCATTTTTATTCTCTGTATTTGGCTGCTACACTGATTTTGTTGAGAATATTTTGGGGATTGGTGCATATAAAGTTTTGTTTTCATTTGATTATCATTTATTACAAACTTTATATCTTTTGCTTTGTCTTCTTGTCTTCATTAACCTTATGATTTGAGTAAAGATCACCCTAATGGGATCCACAATTGGTATCAGAGCCAATATCTATGATTGATAGTGGTTTCAAATCATTTGGTTAAACTTGTATGCATTTTCTTGATCATTTGACATTTTATTAGTGTTTGATCTTCTTTATTGGTGCTATATAGTTGTTTTGTAGTGTTTTTGAACCTAGAAAGCTGTATCTTTATTGGTTTTTGGATAAAAAACATTTAGGGTTCGAAAATCTGTGTTTTTGAGGCTTGTTCGTACTGACAACGCCGTGTTTGCGACACAGTGTGCGACATAATATTGTGTCGCTATAGGGTTTCAGCGACCTTAATTCTGCGACATAGTGTTGCGACACAAGGTCTTCAGCGACCTTAATACTGCGACACAGAACCTGCGACATAACACTTGTGTCGCTGTCTGATCAGTTGCGACATAATCATTGTGTCGCTGCTAGTCTTTTTGCGACATAACCTCTGCGACATATCGCTTGTGTCGCATTTTTCAGTTTTTCAAAATTTTTTGAAAAGTCTTTCGAGTCCATTACCATGTCTACTTCTACTTCACTTCAACAGGTTGGAGCAATGCTGAAGCATTCAAGTGAGGTGGGTTCTACAAACAAACCACCGATGTACACTACGGGCATGAACTACTTAGACTGGCGTCAACGGTTTGAAGCTTTTGTATCTTTCAACGATGCTGAGATGCTGATCTATCTTGAAGAACGATATGAACGTCCTGTTCGAACCGGTATATTTAATGGACCTATTCTTGAAAAGTCCATCAAATCAATGACTCCTGAAGAGCGTAAGGCCTTCGATACCGAACGAAAGACCTATTCTGCGATTACGATGGCCTTACCTCAACAGATCTTGAGACAACTACGCCATCACAAGACCGCTTATGATTTTTGAGAAGAAATGTGGTGGTAGTGATCAGTACAAAAGAAACAAACTGGATCTGGTTAAGAAACAGTTTGAGGTCTTTGACATGTTACCTACTGAGTCTCTGGAAGATATGTGTAGTCGATATTCTCAGCTCGTAAGTGAATTGGTTGAGGGTGGAGTAAATCTCGACAAAACTGATGTAAACAAGAAGCTTCTGGGTTCATTACCAAAGAAATGGAATACACGTGTGCTGCTGATGGAAAAAGACGAGGATATAATGGATATGGAGCTTGATGATCTAATTGGACAGATTGCTGCTGACCTCTTGGACATGCAGAAGAAGGAGACCAAGGCTACTGCACATATTCAGAATCCCATGTTATATGGTGTGGATGTTCCTGCTGCAGCGACTCAAGCTGCTGGGGCTGCATTCTTCTCTGGGGGTTCTGGTGCTCCTAATTTATCTGGTGGTTTTGGATATACTACCACAAACTCTGCTAGTGGGGGTGGTACTTACTCCAATCTTAAAGGAGCATCTCCTGCAGTTGCTGAGGAACATGCAGCTGTATTCACCGCTTTCCTATCAGCATATGATGATTTCCTATCAAACAAGAACAACATTGTGAATATGACTGAAGAAGATTTCAGTCAAATCGATCAAGAAGAGCTTGAAAGAATGGATTTGAAGTGGAGCATGGCTATGCTCACAAGACGCGTCAAGAATTTCTTGAAAAAGACTGGGAGGAAGAACGTCACTGATCCAGAAGAGAAGGGTCTTGGTTTCAATAAGATCAATGTAAAATGCTATCAATGTCACAACTATGGACACTTTGCTCGTGAATGTGACAGAAAGAAGAATCCACCTTCCGGTTTGTCCAAGCCCTCTCAGTCCAACTCATCTGAGAAGACCAGATCTGATGAAAAAGCGATGGTTTCCGCTGCGCTACTGCTTTCCAACAATGCTTGGGAATGGTCTGACCCAGATGAAGATGATACAGAACGGGCACTAATGGATGAAGTGCATGAGGTACATGATGAACCCTTATCTTGTGTATCATGCATTAAATTAACTAACCAGCTAAATAGGTATAGAGAGGATACCACACGCCTTAACACTGTCATAGAAAATTTAACTAAAACAAATAATATGTTACGGGACAATGATAAGGCCAGTGGTCAAAAGTTAAAAGCTATTTTGGAAGAGAAAAAGGAACTAAAAGCTAAAAAATTTTAACAACAAGATGAAATTGGTAGCTATGTTGACATGCTATCATCTGTTAAAAGGGAACTTGTTGAATCTCAAACTGAGATTTTAAATTTAAAGAAAAAGCTTTCAAACTTTTCAACATCCTCTCTAGTCTTTGATGAAATCCTACAAGCACAGAGGACTGACACTAAGAGTAAGGCAGGACTTGGTTTTCATCAAGTCCCACCTCCTAAGGATTATTTACCTATGCCTGTTAGGGATAATGTGAATGATATGATGCCTATCTTTACTAAGATAGATGTTAAAACTGTCAAACCAACTGTGAGCATCAATATAAGTAAGCCTGAGCTAGTTAAGGGTGAAAATGTCATCATTGCATGTGAACAACCTGAAACTAGTAGGCCTGAGCCTATTAGGGCTAATACTAGTGAGTCTGAAACAAGTAAGACTCAAAAGGTTGAGAAAGTTAAAACTATTAAGGCCAAGATTCATCAGACTGAACTTATTAAATCTGAAAATATAGTTGAGCCTAAATTAGGAAAGACTCTTTCTGTGCTTCCTCGTATTATTGAAGAGGAAATTGAAATTGAGGATATAACTGATCAAGAGTATCGACCAGTTAAGAAAAACGTCAAGCCTGAAAATCATATAATTACTATCGAACAAAGAGAACAGGCTATAACAAAAGGAAAAGGTAAAGCTATGGCTGAACCTCAAAAGAAGATTGTTTCTAAAACGATTAAATTAAATAAATCTTCTAAAATTTCAACTAAAGCTTCTGCCGCTGTTGAATGCTCACACAAGTGTGATTGTTCAACACATGCTTCTTTTGGTCGAGCTCATCGGTTTGTTCCTAAATCTCAATCTTGTTTTGAGCAACGATCTTGCTTCTACTGCAAGAAGCAAGGTCATTTGATAAATAATTGTCATGTGCTTGCAAAGAAACAGTCTGGGAAACAGGTTTCTCAAGTTTCAAAACTTAAAAAACTTTCAAAGAAGCCTATTTCAATGAAATGCTCTAAGCCTACTATCCCGGCTGTTAAGGTCAACAAAGTTGAGCAAAATACTTTGCAAAACTTAAAGCCCAAAGTTGTTGACCTGCAAGCATCCAAACCAAAACAAGTTTGGAAGATTAAGGAATCTTGCAAAGATTCTACATCTAACAATACCTCATCAGTCAAACATTCTAAACTTTTTGAAAACAAAGTTTTGACTGATGTGGTCATTGTTGATGATGTTACTGGAGTACCCAAGACTATAAAGGCTTGGGTCTCCATTTCTAACTAATGTACCTTGTTTGTGGTACCGCAACAACCTGAATCTGTAAAGAATAGTAAATGGTATATCGACAGCGGTTGTTCTCGGCACATGACCGGTGATGTTTCTCTTTTATCTGAAGTTCATGCTTTCAATGGAGGGTATGTGGCCTTCGTTGGTGATAAAGGGGGAGTTATTTCTGGTCAAGGTACGCTTACCAATGGAATGGTAAGCTTTGAGAAGGTAAATTTTGTGGAGCAATTACAACACAATCTCCTCAGTGTCTCTCAAGTGTGCGATAAAAAGTACACTACTACTTTTACAGACACTGAATGTTGTATATTGAAGCCGGGATTTGTGATCCCTGAAGAATGAGTGCTACTGAGGGCACCTCGGGAGCGAGACACGTATATTCTGGACATGAGTACTGTGGAATCTACACAGCTCACTTGTCTTCTTTCTAAAGCCCCTGAGAAGGAATCGTTATTGTGGCACAGGCGTATGGGACACTTGCACTTTCGCAAGATGAACTACCTGATCAAGAATGATCTAGTGCGAGGTGTCCCTAAGCAATCCTTTGGACTGAATGATCATTGCGTTCCTTGTCAGAAAGGAAAGCAACACAAGAAGTCTCACAGACCGAAGCTGGCCAATTCAACTGAGAAGCCCTTGGAGCTGCTACACATGGATCTATTCGGGCCAGTCAGAAAGAAGAGTTTGGGAGGTACTTCTTATTGTCTTGTTGTGACAGATGATTATTCGCGATTTTCTTGGGTGTATTTTCTGAAGACCAAGGATGAAGTGCCTGAGATTCTTATTTATCTATTCGATAAACTGCAAAATCTTTGTGATTTGAGAATCAAGAAAATTAGGAGTGATAACGGTACAGAGTTTAAGAACTCGATTATGGAACTGTACTGTTTGAGTAATGGTATTGAACACCAATTCAGTGCCGCAAGGACTCCACAGCAGAACGGGGTTGCAGAACGTAAGAATAGAACCTTGATTGAGGCTGCCCGTACAATGTTATCTGACTCTAAGCTTCCAATCATCTTCTGGGCCGAAGCTGTGAATACGGCCTGCTACGTTCTAAATCGGGTATTAACGGTTAAGAAGAAGAACAAGACATCCTATGAATTGTTCAACAACAGAAAGCCTAATCTACAATTTCTTGAACCGTTTGGCTGTCTATGCACTATTATGCACACCAAAGAACGAATTGCTAAGTTTGGTGAGAAATCTTGTGAAGGTGTTTTTCTAGGATTCTCTAATAACTCACCAAACAAACGCGTGTATAACTTAGTGACCAAGCGTGTGGAAGAACATTTTGAAGTCACCTTTTTCCATTACACTGACAACCCTCAGGGGAAGGGACCCGAATATTTGTTTGACTATCAAACACTGTTTGATTCTTTCAATATTCCTGAAGAAAATGAAGAAGAGGATATAGTGACACTACTTCATGGACTGGACATCGCTTCTGAAACACCACCTATCTCTGTTCCTCCACCACCAACAGGAACACCAGCAACTGCTCCTGCTGCTACTTGTGAGACTCCACCTCCACTCGTTACTGAGAATGTTCCTGATCCTACAAATGATGAGGAACAAATGTTTGAGGATTCTGTTCAATCACCTGCATCTGACCTTGAAGATTTACCGGCACTTCAACTCGAACTTGAAGCTGACTCCACAAACCTTGATTCTATCATCGTTCCAACTGCAATTTCGAGTTCTCGGATAAATGTGTCACATCCAGTTGATGCCATTCTTGGTGATTTAAACAAAGGTGTTTTAACGAGAAGACAGATTGCTGCTGCTGAACAATCTGTGTTGACACCGTCTCCTATTACCGTCACTGATCCTGTTTGTCTTGCTTCGAAAATTGAAGAATGCTTTCTCTCCCAAGTAGAACCGAAGAAGACAGCTGATGCGTTAAAGGATCCATACTGGGTTGAGGCTATGCAGGAAGAGCTTCAACAATTCAAAAAGCTGCAAGTATGGACTTTGGTGCCTTTACCCAAGGGTGTTCATCCAATTGGCACTCGCTGGGTATATCGTGTGAAGAAGGATGATCGGGGTGTGGTAATTCGTAACAAAGCACGTCTAGTGGTCCAGGGTTTCACTCAAATTGAAGGTTTGGACTATGATGAAGTATTCGCTCCGGTTGCTCGTTTGGAATCCATTCGCATTTTTCTGGCATACGCTTCATTCAAAGGATTTCGGGTTTATCAGCTTGACGTGAAGAGCGCCTTTCTGTATGGTCAGGTAGTTGAGGAGGTCTATGTAAAACAGCCGCCTGGATTTGAAGATTCTGTTCATCCGAACTATGTCTGCAAGCTAGACAAAGCATTGTATGGTCTACATCAAGCCCCTAGGGCTTGGTATAAGCGGCTTGCAACTCATCTTCTGAAGAACGGTTTTGTTCGAGGAACAATCGACAGTACTCTCTTCATCAAGCATGCCGGGGAGGACTTGTTATTAGTACAGGTGTATGTGGATGACATCATTTTTGGTTCTACCAAGGATGAACTGTGTCGCGACTTCGAGCGGATTATGAAGTCAGAATTTGAAATGAGTGCAATGGGAGAGCTGAATTTTTTCTTGGGCGTACAAGTCGAACAGTCTGCTAAGGGGATTTATATTCATCAGTCCAAGTATGTCAATGATATGCTTACGCGGTATAACTTGACTGACTGTAAACCCTATGGGACGCCCTTAGAGCTAAATCATCACATTGGTCCAGCGGAAGATGAAGAGGACTGTCCGGAAAAGGATTACCAATCTATGATTGGTTCTCTGATGTATCTCACGGCATCACGTCCGGACATTGTCTTTGCAGTCTCTCTCTGTTCCAGGTATCAGGCTAAACCGAAGGTGTCTCATATGAAGGCAGTTACGCGAATCTTCGGTTATCTCAAATATAGACCAACCCTTGGTCTATAGTATTCAAATGAGAAAACTTTCGCGCTCTCTGCTTATTCGGACTCGGATTATGGGGGATGCAATATGGATAAGAAGTCCACTTCTGGTGGATGTTAGTTTCTTGGACCTCGGCTAGTATCATGGCAGTGCAAAAAGCAAAAAACTGTTTCTACCTCAACCGCAGAGGCTGAATACATTGCTGCTGCTAGTTGCTGTTCCCAGGTTCTTTGGATACAACACCAGTTGCGCGATTACGGTTTACTCTTAACTATGACTCCTATTCATATAGATAATATTGCTGCTATATGTATTGCTCGTAATCCTGTCCAACACTCTAAGACCAAACACATAGAAATTAGGTTTCATTTCATTCGTGATTGTTATGAGAAACACCTAATTGATCTGGTCCAAATAGATACCCTTAAGCAGAATGCCGATCTGTTCACCAAAGCCTTTTCCCGTGCTCGTTTCGATGAGCTTGTCAACATGATAGGGTTACGTTTCTTTCAACTTCAAAAGTAATATTTGTGACCTTAGTATGTTATGTTATTAGGCTTATTATTATTAAAAAAATAAATAAAAAATAAAAAAAAAATATGGGGGTTAGTTATTGCAATAGCCACTCTTTGTGTTTCCTAGCATTAAAGAAAAGCAACGTTGCAACATTTGCGAAAGACGTTTAGTTGTGTCTATAAACAACTAGGGATATGATAGTACATTAGGAGACACCCCTCAAACGTCAATCTTCAGTTTTATTCTTGATGTATCAGTAGGTTTATCTCGTATATGTTAAACATGTCCTTACAATCAGCTGTATCACTGCACGATGTATTGGTAGACATTCTCATACTCTTCTTCGAGCAACTAAGAAATTATTTAATTTGTGTTTTATTCTTCTGTGATGCTCAACATCTGATGTATGACAATGTGTCTTAATTCCTATGTATCAGCTTGCCATGCTTTTATTAACCTGAGCTTGTATCTGACAACATTTGGGGATTTATACTGTCTGTTTCCTTTATTGTACATTCGTACAGACTTGGTCTCAGTCAGTATACTTTCATACAGTAAGCAAACAAAAGTCAATGTACTTTAATGTCTTATAAAATCAAAGACACCTTACAAGGTCGCCAAAAGGTTTGACCAAGTCTGGTTTTTGCTTAAACCTGAATCAAGATTAAGTCGCTTTGTTGTATGTATGTACAGACCTGTCACCGCTGGCTTGATTCTTAAAAAAGTTGAATTCAAATACTTTCTCTAACTAATCAAAGCTTTGGGCATGTCTTGATACTAGGCGTATATCTATGTGGGAGTCACAGAGATTGATTCACTCTAATAATAACTGCTAAGCTTGAAGTTGAGTGTGTTATATGTTTAAGTGGACAAACAATACGGATAATCGTCTTGTTACAGATTGCTTCTCAGGCTTGTCTACTTTGCTTGATAAATTTAAATTTGGACCAATATACTGATAATCGAATTAAAATTTGATATTGCCTTGCGAATATGTCTTTCTAATATGATCCCTAATTCAACACTTTTGAAAGTGTTCTCTTTGCTGTTTATTTATTATTATGATATTTGATTTATGTACCTTGTTCGCTAATGTTGGGACATGTTATTGTGACAATAGATCTAGCTTGTAATAGGACTAGTGTATTTATTATCAAACTTGTATAAATTGGTTTAGACTTGTAAATATATGATATTAACTTGTTATTATTATTTGTTAAATGTTATTAGACAAATATCGATTTTAAGTTAAAGTCTGAATCGCGAATTGAGAAGTCAACTCGCAGGTCAACAGACTTGCGAGTTGAGATCTCAACTCGCAGTTCAATCTGGACTCGCAGCTCTCAGCTGCGAGTTGAGATCTGGGCTCGCTGTAAACTGGACTCGCAGGTCTTACCTGCAAGTTGAGTTTTGGGCTCGCAGCTTTCTCGGTTCGCAGGACTTACTTGCGAACTGAGATGTGGGCTCGCAGTCCATCTGGACTCGCAGGCCCATGGGCTGCGAGTTGAGTCAACTCGCAAGGCCCATGGCCTGCGAGTTGAACCAGATATAAATATTTTAATGCTGCTCATTATTAAAGTGGCTAGAAATCCGTGCCATAAATACACACACCAAATATTTAATTACTCTCCTCGTTTTTCGTGCAGATATATTTATTATAGTATTAAAGGCTCGGTTTTGAGTGATTAACTTAGTTAATAATCAAAACGAAGCCCTTTAATTGATAGT
Organism: Logfia minima; assembly: GCA_963921325.1. NCBI lineage: Eukaryota > Viridiplantae > Streptophyta > Magnoliopsida > Asterales > Asteraceae > Logfia > Logfia minima. Next base: position 12,124,686 of record OY992767.1, on the reverse strand, counting down.
AAAGTTATATAAGCTTAAACCTAACGTATTGAGGGATTCCGCACCTCAATACTTAAAGATAATCCGTTATCGCTAACCAAGATCTAGAGACTTACAGCTAAGTGTCACAAATACAAAAATTTTCAGAAAACGTGAACCCTTGATTGACTTCTGCGACACAAGGCTTGTGTCGCTTACTTGTGTTGACTATCCTGCGACACAAGACTTGTGTCGCATACTTTGTGACCCAGCGACACAACCACTGTGTCGCACTACTATGTCGCCTATTTGAACTGCCATGTCAGCGACACAACGCTTGTGTCGCAGACTGTGTCGCTGCCTTATGTCAGGGGTATAAATACCCTTGTGTCGCTGTAATTAGTTTCTAATTACCAGCAACACAACATTTCGAATCCTGCGACACAAGGAAATCCAGCGACACAACAAGCTCGACGTCATTCTCGATCTTTCTGTGATTTCTGTGCGTTTTTGAGTCGATTCAAAGCCTGAATCTTGTTCTCCTTCTCATTCCGCACCTATAGGTACCGTTTTTACCCTCTGAAATCGCGTAATTAATCTTGCATTATGTTTGAACATTCGGTTTTTAGGGCTTTTAATGTTTTGCAAAATTAACCGCCTAAATGTGTTTAAATCTGAGTAATAGTTGTTGATTAATGTTCCTGCTGTGCTTGTTGACCTTTGTGAACCTTTGAAACTAATTTTCCCCAAAATGTGTTCATCTGTAAAATCTAGGTTTCATCGTGTTCTTCGTTGCGACACAAGCTGCGACACAAGCATTGTGTCGCATACTTTGTCCTTATGACGCTGCTTCTTGCTGCGACACAATGACAAAATGATTGTGTCGCTGTCTTATGACGCTGTTCATATAACGACACAATTCTTGTGTCGCTGTCTTATGACGCACCAATTGCTATGTCGCTGTTCCATTTCTGCGACACAACTATTATGTCGCTGTGATATGTGTGCGACACAATCCTTATGTCGCTAATAAATCATTAAATTGATTAAATTGCAAAACTGCGACATAACTCGTTATGTCGCAGTCTATTCTGCGACACAAGGCTTGTGTCGCAAGACATTTTTAATTCAAAAGTGTCAATGTTAATTGCTGAGACTAATGGCTTTCAAGTTTATCATCTTATTTCAGATATGGCTCACGTTAACGCTTTATTCTGGGAACCGAGACATAATGTCACGGCCTTCCTAGATGACGAGAAGGAATCGGCGGCGCCTTACCGTCCGATGATTGCCTTTCTCCGCAGATCCCGTATATATACTGCGATCACTGCTACCACAACCATATACAAGGATCAGGTCTCCGAGTTTTGGGTAAATGCTGCGGTCAATTCAGACCTTGAGTTTCCGCGGATCATCTCTCAGGTCAACGAGCGCGAAATTATTATCTCTGAGCAAACTATTCGGGACTTCTTTCAGTTTCCAGATGATCCGAGATGCCGTGGCCTTCTCCCATTTGTTTATTGCCGGGGGCATGGGTCGCCTTGGATACCCGACTATCCCACGTGATCAATACCGCAAGGCCTATCTCACTAAGGTCTGGCGGTACTTGATGCACATTATGATTGTCTGCCTTTCTGGCAGGAAGGCTGGTTTTGATGGGATGAGTTTATCTACTGCATCCGCTATGCTGGCACTTGTATACAACAAACCCTACAACTTCTCGGGGTATCCTTTTCGGCTTATGGTAGACAATGCTCAGGCTGGGAGGGACAGTGGGCTTTGTACCCACGTTTTGTCCAATTATTGCTAAATCATCTACTCCCAGGGTTACCGGTGGCCCCACAACACCAATTTCGCCCAACACCGATGAATACCCGGATCTTCGTGGTATCCTTCAATATGCAAAAGGGCGCACCGGTCCCGCCTGATGTGCCACTATTTGGCCATATTGTGGATGAGGCCTATGTGCCTTCGGAGGGTGAAGAATTTGCAGAACCGGCTCCTATTCCTAGGCCACTGTCACCTCCACCACAGGCACCGATTCAACAACAACAACAACAGATTCAACAACAACAACAACAACAACAGATTCAACAACAACAACCACAACAACAGTCTCAACAACACAACAACAAAATCCCGATCCTCAATTTGAAGATATTATGCGGGATATTGATGAGATCTGTCCCTCTCCTCCCAGGTCGACGGGCAAAAGGCCATGTGCGGATGTCACTTACATTGTCTCAGACGACATTCCTACATCCAGTCGACCGCGCACTTCTTCAATTGCTGGGCCTTCGGAGGTTCAGACTCCCGTGCATCTCATCCTGATATTATAAAGCAACTTTTGGATCGGATGGAGGAGATGCAAAAGACTGTGCATGATCAAGCCAATCTCATTTAGTCACAAGCCGCCCTAATTGAAGCTCAAACGTCTAGAATCACAAAATTAGAGGATAGGTTTAGGGAGTTTGAGACCCGGTCTATTGGTCCGGGGGAGTCTGTTCCCGCCGGTCCATCAATAGAACCAATAGGACCGGGGTCAGAGTCTGTATCTGATGATGTACAAATTGAACCATCTAATGAAATACCTTCTTTAGAGTACTTCCCCGTGCATTACACTCCAGGCCAGCCGAGACCTTTGGCTGTCGATTATTCTTGTGCAGATCTTTCATTCATCCAACGTATGCTAAATGAAGTTAACTCTAATGATGAAAGTGAAAACTTTGAGGATTCCGATGATGTTGATATTGAGGAGGAAGAACTTGATGATGATGAGTTCTATGATGATGCACCGACCATTGAGACTGATTCTTCTGAGGATGAAAGTGAAGAAGAAACTGATAATGCATCTGATACTCAGGCTCCTGAAACTGAAACTACTGAAACAAGAGCTGAGAAAATTGCTAAATGGTGGCCTCATGGTAAGGCTGGAATTCAGGTACCCGTAACTTGTAAATCATACAAGGTTAGTGGGGTGTATACGGGGTTGATAAAGAGTTGGAAGGTATCCAATGGTGTTTTCATGATCAAGAGACTTGATGGTGTCCAATATTTCAAAAGATCATTCACCAAGCTGAGCACTTTGCCAAAAGGAGAAGTAAATCGTCTTGCTCAGCTCTCTTTGATAAATCCGTCCAGAAATGACCGTGCTAATTATATCCAAACCACTCTACAGCGAGAGATACGCACAAAGAGATATAACTTCATCAAACCGACTTTGGGAACTAGGTATATCCATAAGAAAAGGATAGACCCGGTGACCAAACAGCCGATATGCAGAATAAGGTATCCTCCGGCTGATTGTTTGAAGAATATTCCTCTGGAAACAATTCCCCTGGACTTTCTGAGAAGATTTCATTACTGGGAACTGGATGCTCATACCGGTGAAGCGGTTTTGGTTTTTGTTCCTGATACAGAGCAACCAGAGAAGAACTCGCTGTATGGTTTGAAGAAAGCTCAGTTTAGAGTGTTTGGTCCTATGAGCTTGATAAACATGTCATCAAAGGACTTGAGAAAATTGTTTGACAATCCGATTCGCTTTAACGAGAAGAATGCTGTGAACAAGAAGATCGCACTTCAATATCAGAGGATTGTCAATGTTTGTGTGACACATGGGATATACGTTGGCGGTGTATTCCCAGCAGGCTGGGTTTGAACGAAGATCTTGAAGACCAAGCTGAAGACACGGGGGAGTTTGTTGATACATATTAGAGTGTCTGTCAGTTGGTCAAGTCTGTAATGTGTCTGTGTATGTAATAGACTTAGAATAATTACATTTTCTGTGTACTGCGACACAGTGCTTGTGTCGCACTAGTTGTAGTTGCGACACAGTGCTTGTGTCGCAATTGTGACCTCTGCGACACAAGGCTTGTATCGCAGAACGGCCAGACAGTTTAGTATAAATACCCTTGTTATAGATATTTAGGGCAACACACTTTCCAATCATTTTTATTCTCTGTATTTGGCTGCTACACTGATTTTGTTGAGAATATTTTGGGGATTGGTGCATATAAAGTTTTGTTTTCATTTGATTATCATTTATTACAAACTTTATATCTTTTGCTTTGTCTTCTTGTCTTCATTAAGATTATGATTTGAGTAAAGATCACCCTAATGGGATCCACAGTACTCACTATTGTTAGTATGCGTACGGAAATGGATGTAAGGCGCGTTTCGACCAAGAGTGACTCCTATCCAAGACCTACGAATACAAGGTTCCTAATTAGATTCTTGGCTAAGATGGCTTGTTAAGATTGCTTAGTTAGTCGTTTGTGTTACAAAGTGCTGTTAAAGTTTGATTTATCGTTGTCGGTAATCACTCGGGTTGTGATTAAAATAATGTAATCACTTGAAAACAGATTCCAAAAATTACCAAACTTGGTATACAACATGGAAAATGATTCACAAATTTTCTGTGAAAATTTGGGAATTTTTAGATTAAAGATTATTTTTAATCATTTCTTGACCAAAAGAGTGGGGTAAATATGAGAAAAATAGTAATTATTCTTGAAAAATTCCGAAATTTTTACTAGATCAGTAGTAACTCATTTCTGAGTTTGTGTAAAATTTTCATGCCATTTAGGGCACTGGAACATTGGTTCCCAATCGTATATGTTTTAACAAATCGTACATCGGAAAACATATCAAAACAATTCAAATGGGTGTTAAATTTTGAGGATAGTGTCACTTTATGTGGGAAATGACACAGTAATTTTCCCATATTTTTCTGATGTCAAAAAGTATTTTTCATGAATATTTTCTCTTTTTAGAGACTTTATTTGCATTAAACCAAGAAAAATGCTTTAGTTTTCCCAAAAATTCTCATTTTTATTTTCAAGGTTCTTTTCAAGACATAGATACTGAGAAAAATCACCCCCAAATTTTAAACACGTTTTACCTATTATTTTTGTATTTTACATTCATCACAACACCATCATTCATACATTTACAAGGCCAAGATTATACATTTTCTAAAAATACTTAATCAACAAAATAAATTCCTATCTTTTTATATTACTGAGATATATATGTTAGGAATATAAAATAATTTTCTCAAATGCTTTTGAATAGTTTAAGACCCTTAAACAAATATCATTACATGATGTTAACAGAAAAATTACTGTTTGCGCACCAGTTTTGTTTGGTACATTTGGGGGTCTTAAACTCAATGGATTTGAATGAGACTAGTGGGCTTTTAAAGGTAAGACATTAAACTAAATTCCAGAAGAAAAATCAAGATTTTTGGACCATTATTCACTGAGTTATGGTCGTTTCAAGTGAGGTCAAAAATCTAGACAGATTCATATGAGACAATAGAAATCTTTTTGGTGTGTTTCCACAACCCACTATTTTTAGACCTCATCCAATGATTGAGGCTTTGTCTCATATGCATGAATAAGTACTTTTACAGAAATAAAATATACTTTAACATAAAATAAGATCTAGATACGAAAATGGTGCATGCAAGCCCAAAAATCGGGTTTTTGGGTTCTTTTTCAAGAACACCACTTGCTACCAAGTTCTAGATCTTATATATACCTTTAAATCTTTGATCTAACATATTCTTGGTGTTAAAATACATCCAAGATGTGTTAGTAATGATTTTTAATAATAAAAATGCCTTAAGCAAATCAAGAACACACAAGTATGGATTTTAACACTAAAAAGACGATTTTTCGGTTTGATTTCGGTTTGATCATGGATTGCCCTTTGTTTTAACACTTAAACAAGTGTAAGGGAATCTAAAAACCTTCAAACCTTTTATTAGGGATTTTAGCCATGAAAAGGCATAAAACCCTTGCATTTACAAGATTTAAAGTGAGGAAATGAAGAAAAACAAGGTTAGAGGTGATGGGTTTTACCTTTGATGTTGTATTTAGATGTAAGAACACTTGAAGATGGCGATTTTTGATTGAAAGAGGGCTGGAAATGGTGGTGTTCTTGAGAGAAAGTTGAGAGAAAAAAATGAATGATTGAAGTGTGGGGAAGTGGTGGAGTGTGCATGTAATCAATTGGGGTTTTGGGGAGTGGAGTAGTCAAGAAAAAGGGGGGGAAAGGGGCTGGCCGTTTTTAGGGGGGGGAGGGAGTAAAAAAAATTTTTTTTTTTTTTTTTTTTTTAATGTTAAGTAATTAAAGGTTTAAATGTTACATATTGTTTTGGTATAAGTTTGTACATATTGAAATGTTTAATTGTGATGTTTTAATGGTTGAAATTGGAGTTATAAAATTTTATTTTCTAAGTTTATAATTCTCATCAAAATACATTAGATTCGCTTAAAATTGTGTTTACCGAGTTACGGAATTTCAGGTTAAATTCCGATTTTTGCGATATGATAATTATTTTGTGATGACTTATGAAATTTAATTTCATTTGTTTTCTTTGGCACTTTGTAACCTAATTTAATGTTACTCAAAGTCTTAAAGTTAGCTAAGCAATCTTCTAAGACGTTATGCGGTTTCGGTAACTTACGGACTTGGTACTTAAGGAGTCGAACCTAGACTTTTTCACTAGGATCTTAAGGTGCTGTAAACGTAATTAAAAGTACTAGGGTTTTAATTTCGGTGTTGACCTGAGATTTTTGACGGTTGTCACAATCATTGTCGTTCACAATACGTTAATGTTTAAATTTAATTAATGTTTCGATATTATAAGACTTTTGGAATCTTAGATTGATTGTAATTGTATTTTATGATCAATGAAAGATTTATAAGTTTATATAATGTGCTTTAAATACACAAAGAGATTAATAACGAAATTCTTAGATTGATTCAGGGAAATCAATGAAAGGATTTATGATATTAATAGTTATTGATTAATAAGGAAATTCTTAGATTGATTCAGGGAAATCAATGATAGGATTTATGATATTTATGTTTATTTGTGTATGTACTTCTATAGGTTTGGGAATGCTAGATCTATCTGATTCTGAAAGCGATATGCTTGATGAGATAGATGAAGCTATTGATTTTGACCTAGAAGAAGGTGAATTTCTTCCACCTGATGACTGGACTTCTATTTCTAATGTTGGGTTAGACGAAGTTGTAGATCTAGATGCTGATATTGATGAACACCTCGTAAGCCCATCAAAAACTAAAGTTATCATTCAGGATGAAGATGGAGAAAGAGTTATAGATCTAGATGAAAATCTAGATGAATTAACTGATTCTGAATCTGAAGATGATCTTCCTGATAGACTTAAAAATAATCTGATGTTTAGGCCTTTGAAGAAAAAGAAGAAGGAAAAGACTAGGATTAGTGAAGTTTAATATATTTGTGGGCAGCAAAATTTACAAGTAAAAACCAAAGACAATATGAAGATAAAGACGCTAGAGCTATTGTCAAGGGGGAGTCTATTGGGACATGTTTTGTGACAACAGATCTAGCTTGTAATAGAACTAGTGTAATTCTTATCAAGTTTGTACATTGGTTTTGAATTGTAATGGAAAATATTAAACCTAATTAACTTTTGCTGAATTTTTACCAAAACTCAATACGAATTTCCAGAGATATTCAAAACTTACTAAAAGCTAGGTATTGATCGTTCAACATCTGTTATAATCGATACGAAGCATATTAGTAATCCGACTCGCTATATTTGCGAAACAAATCATTATAGATCCTATAACTAGTATTGAGGGATTCCGCACCTTAATACCTTAAGATAACCTTGCTATCGATCCTATACATACGGACTTATAGTGACAAACAAATTTCTAGTCCGGAGATTGTTCAGGAGACAACGGACAAGATATCTCAAGTTCTTAATCGATTAAAAGCTGCTCGAGACCGATGGAAAAGTTACGCTGACAACCGCCGTAAGCCTTTGGAATTTCAAGTAGGTGACAAAGTCCTACTCAAAGTATCGCCCTGGAAAGGGGTAGCTCGTTTCGGAAAACGAGGAAAGCTAAATCCCAGATACATAGGACCTTTTGAGATCCTTGCAAGGATTGGTCGTGTGGCTTATAAACTCAAACTGCCTCAAGAATTGAGCAGTATCCACGACACTTTCCATGTAGGTAATTTGAAGAAGTGTCTTTCCGACGAATCCCTAATTATCTATCACGATGAAGTCTACCTTGATAACAAACTCAACTTTGTGGAGGAACCTCTCGAAGTGTCGGACGAGAACGACTAAAAGCTCCGACGAAGTCGAATTAAACTGGTAAAAGTTCGTTGGAACTCGAAACGCGGCCCAGAGTTTACTTGGGAGCGTGAAGATGAAATGCGGAAGAAGTACCTGCATCTTTTTGATAACACACCAGTTGCTCGAGGCACTGCTTAAATTTCGGGACGAAATTTCTTTAACGAGGGGAGAATGTGACAACCCTCGAAAATCGGTACTTTCCGTACACACTAAAATCATGCATTCATATGCTAATTCCCTCTTTAATGAAATCAAACTTTATTTAAACTGAGATAAGTCTAGCACACGCCCCATTTTGGTGCACATTATTTTAATGCATGATGCATTACGTTTAAGTAATTATTGAGAATTGCACAATATAAATCGGATGATTCCGACAAACACGAACGTTGGTGATAAGCGTTTCCTAAATAACGTGAAGCTAATTAATAATGGTTACTTACCTATACTATTGTGATAGGATTTAACACTCAACCTTTCAAAAGGTTATATCAAGCTTAAACAATTCAAATTTAACACAACGAGAAAAGGTAATACGAGATCACTAAACGAAACGCCAATAACTTACGAATGATTTGAAATTTGCTAACCATGTTCCAACCTCCTTTAATCTCCCTAATTAACCTTGCTAGCACCTAGTTAAACACTACATAAGCAACTAGACATATAGCTAAACCGTTAAGTAGCTCAAAGTTGGGAAATTAATTCCAAGCTAGCAAACTAGCATGTCACCAAAGTTTCTCCTCCTTGTCTACGTTGCCTTCCATGATCACCTCCTTGCTTACTTGCTTAATTAAATCACCTACTTACTAGCTAGCTTAAAAACAGGGAAACTAAATCAAGCAAGCTAGCACCTAGCTCTAATTAAATTCAAGCAAGCTAGCTTGCATGTCAACAAAGTCAATAAGCAGAATTCCTTTTCCCTTGCCTCCTCTCTTCTTGTCTACGTAACTCTCTTCTCCTCCATATACTCCTCTTCTCCTTGCTTGCTTACTTGACATGACTAGGCACCTCCCATCAACTTTTTGCAAGCAAGATCTTGGCCACTTGCTCCTTGCATTTAGTAGGAAAAGCGACGACACATACATACGTCCACACACTTCACACTTCATACAAATCTGCACTTTTCTCTCTCAATTTCCCTCTCATTTCATCATCTTTCACCACCTTCTTCATCTCCTTCAAGAACAACCACCACACAACCACCACAAACAATCATGAACCACCACCTTTTATACCTCATTTTTCACCTCCTTTTAAGCTCTTGATCATCATTGGGTTCTTGTGATCTCATAACCTTGAGATTCATACAAAGGAAAAGCTTGTAGTTTGGGTTTTAAGAGGGATTCTAGTTGAAGCTTTCAAGTTATTTTCTCTTCTTTCTCACCATTCCATCCTAAAGCATTGTAAGGAAATCCTCCCTTTTGATCTTGTCATTTCCTACATTATGAATGTCTAGGTGCTAGAAGTTCACTCTTGAGTTTAAATCAACTAAATGTATGTTAAAAAAAGCTAAAATGTGTTCAAATGATCAAGGACTAGATGATGATAAAATGAGTACTAACATGTTTGATGTGATAATGCTTGTGTACTAGGAGATATGTTTTAGATATCTTAACATGAAAATGGTAAAAGGGTTGGTTAAACAATTGATATTGAGAACATATTTGAAAAGGGAATGATTTTGAAAAGTGTTAAAACCACATAGAAGTTCAAATGCAAATCAAGTCAATAAAAGAGCAAGAAACGTTTTCAAAAAGAGTAATGAAACGAGTGTTTAAAACGAGAAGCGAAAACCGAAAATGTCACATTTTGGATTAGAAACATGTTACTTGTTAAAATGCTAAAAACTTGGGTTGGGATGTCAAAAATCGGATTAGAAGTCACTTTGTGAAAAACAGGGGAAAGAAAATTTATCGATTACCAAAGTTTAAATTTAAGCTTCCTATCGAGTAACTCTAGTTTGAAAAAAATTCAGTTTTACCCGAGTTATTTTCGGAACAATTTTTGGAGGGAAAAATTGAAACGAAAACGATTTGAAATGTTTAAAAGATACGATTTGAGTGCAACAAAGAGTATAAGGATATATAAACGAACTCATGATACCATCAAGAAACATACACGTTCATATAAAAAGTATCACCAACGGGTCGTACACCTTTCGAAAACGAAATACTTTTTCAACATACGAGTTGTGCGTGTAGCCATCTACTCTTACTAACCTAAATACGCGGTTGGCTATCTACTTACACAAACGACCTCATGCGTTTAGGGCGCTAGGAGGCTACTTGGGCAAAACACCCATATAAATCGCTAGCACTCACATAAGCTCACCAGGTGAGTTCACAGCCCCTATTTTACTTCTTTTTACTGCTTTCTAAATTTGGAGTGAAAAACATATGTACTGTTTACATACAAACTGTTTTCATACGATGATTGAAAACCTGACAACGAATCCTTGTGCGAACCTATGTTAAACTAGTTGTAGTGCATAAAAGTCCTCATGACTACAAACTGTAACCATTAGCTAGATGACGCTAGCCACCAAATATGCGAATAGTACTATTGGGATGACATCCCTCCCACTTTTTTTAGTCATGTTAACTGCAGACTATATGTCGAGACGAGGAGCGTATATTTTATTGGTCCCAGGCAAAAACAATAAAAGTCGTGGTTTGGTTATAGGCCTAGGTGTCGTCACTTTAACTTGTGAGGTCTAGCTAACCTTCGGAGGATCACAGTCATTCTATTTATTGTTTTTAAATGGTATATTATCGTACTACTTGCCACGGATGGCACAAACGACTTGTGAAACATTTACTAAACTTTTGGTTTAAATGATGATGTCTTAAACCTGTGAATTTCACTCAATAATTTTGTTGATTCTTTTAACTATGTTTTTCAGGGAATTAGCAGCGACGTAAGATCATGCATGCATATTTTTGGGACCCTTGCTCACCACGATGAATAGGATGCCATTCTTTTGATAAATATTGAATTTGTTTAAACGTGAAACACTTTTCTTAAATAAACCACATGATATCAAGTTTTATAATTTTAGGGACGGGATAGGCTTTGATAACTCTTGTTATTTTAAGAAAGCTTGTTCTAAAGTACCAACTTTATATGATTACAATTACAAAGGAAGTACTTTAAAACAAAACTTTCTAAAAATAGCAAATGAAGAGGAAGAAATTGAGAGGTTTAATAGGGTGTGACAGAAAATGGTATCAGAGCCGAAGGTTATAGAAACACCGGTTCTCCTTAGAGAAGCCTAGAAACTATAGCCATTAAGTTAGTATCCCTTTAAGTATGACTTGTTCGGGTGTTGCATCATTCGAATTTAATTTAACATAGCCTGATCAACTATGTATAATTAAAGGAGAAGCAATGCAAAATCGGAATAGGTTATAGGATTAGCGTGCAACTTAGAACTCAAATGAGTTAGTAACAATCTTTTCAGTGTGCTTAGTACTTCTTCATGCTAGGAAATTTGCGTACCTCCAGAAACTAAGTCCTATTTTTCGTAGTTTCACTATGTCGTCATTATCATCACGCACCCCACACTCGGCTGACACATCCGGATACATTACCAGCCGCCCGACTAGACCAATCATACCTCACGTTGAGTCCGAGGAGGAGGAGGAGAATTCCTCAATGGAGATCGCATTTTCCCGCGAGGTGAGCGACGACACACCTAGAGTAACACCGACACCCGTCACATCCCAGCAACCGTACTTCGGCTTACGCTCTAGAGTTCTCGCACATAGGAGCACCCCTACTTACGCACTGATACCCTTGAGATCACCACCGCCCGCAAAGGCAGGACCTTCGAGAGTCGTGTCCGGGATTCCAATATCCCGAGACCCCGAGATGACGTTCTTTACAGCCCGGAGGGTAGACGCCATGACTGAGTAGCTTCAAGCTCACAGAGCTAGGATTGCACACCAGGGACAGATGTTGGAGAGAATGACTGACCTTACCAAGTGATTGATTCATCGTAGTCACGACTCCACTGATGCAGCGAGGACAACGGTGTTTTGGTGCAAAGTGTTGGCAGGGATCACGTTTCTTCTGGCAGCAACTCTTGCTTTAGGTAGTCTGGTGTAGGGATAGAGTTCGGGGGAAAATCTTGTATCTTTTGCACTCTAGAAGTGATTTTATCTTTAGTCCTTATGCAAAGATTGTAATGTAATGAAATATGCAAATTTTGATTATTAATGAAAAAGCGTATCTTATTTATCTATTTCAGTTGTGTATTAATTTATAAAATGTTGATTTGAATACAAAAAATCTTTTTGAAATGGTTTTACTCAAATTTCTGTTAACACTGAAGTTTCTAACTATCAAGACTTTTGACAAGAACTAATATCAACGACTTTCAAAATATGTCTTAGGACCACACCTCCAAGACAATCTACTCGACGCACCCGAGCAGAGCCAGAAGAACAACAGCAACCCGACGTGGCTCAGGTCATTGCCTAACAACTCTCTGCCGCCATCCCAAACATCGTTGCCCAAGTGACTGCTGGCATGCAAGCTAACTAGAAAAACGATGGTGGTCTTAACCCCAATCGCGGTCCTGATCCCGCTGGTGGACAGGGCACATAGAGGGATTTTCGACAATGAGGGCCGTGAGTGTTCCTATAAGTACTTCATGTCTTGCAAACCCAAGGAGTTTCACGGCACGGAAGGTGCTCTCGATTTCCTGAAATGGGTTGAGAGCATCGAAGCAGTGCTTCACGTGAGTAACTGTGCTGAGAATCGTAAAGTAGGGTATTTATCAAGCCTGCTACAAGACGTCGCTTTAACCTGGTGGGAACACCCAAATCCAAACCCTTTCAAGAAGCCGCCTACAATCTCTCATGGAATCGTTTAAGAAATTGCTCACCGATCAATACTGCTCTAGAATCGAAATTCAGAAGCTCGAACTGAACTCTGGAATCACACTATGGAAGGAGCTGAGATAGAAAAGTACACAACCCGCTTTCACGAGCTAGCTAAGTTGGTGCCACGCCTGGTTACCCCAGAGTATAATCGAATCGACCTCTACATCTGGGGATTGGCACTTAAGCTCTGCGGAATGGTCACATCGTCGAATCCAACTACCATTGAAAGCGCGGTGTTATTGGCACATCGTTAGACCACTGACATGGTTCGTTCGGGGGTTCAGACTAAGGGAAATTCCGTAAACAAACGAAAGGCTGAAAGCCAAGCCGTTAGGAAAATCTTTGACAAGGCTAATAGGAACCCGAAACCAATAAGAAGCTTCGCGATCACCACTACTAAGTCACAGTGATCATTTAGTCCAAATGTATGACGTGGTAGTCCTTTAACTAGGTTGAATTTTACCAAGTCATTTATTTTTCGAAAATGAATGTGACCCATACACTTGTGCCATAACATAGATTCCTGTTCCGAAGCCTTAGATAGAAGACACATATACGAACTTGAAGATGAGAGATTACTCATATACAAGAAATACGTATTTCTCTTCCTTGGTGCTTTCATGACAACCAATTCTTCTGGAATTACGAAACCGGGTTTCAGAATCAAACATTCGGTTTCAGTGAAGGCAGAGGTATATTTCTTGTCAAAAACTTGTGAGACGCTCAACAAGTTGTTTTGGAGTTGTTTGCAATAGTTAACGTGTTCAAAATTGATACTTCCATTTGAAACTGTGCATTCTCCTGTAATTTAACCACCATTGTTTCCGGCGAAAGCAACATATCCCCCTTTAATAGGCTTTACGTCTGATAATAGGGATAAATTGCCTGTCATATGTCTTGAACAGCCACTGTCAACGTACCAAATGTTGTCTAGTGTTTGCCCACTCTGTTCAAACACAAACTTTATAAAGATTAGTTCAAAGGAAACACCCAAGCCTTAACGGCTTTGGGCTGTCCATCATCATCTAGGATAACTACGTCAATTTGTTTCAAGTTCTTTTTGAAATCTGGGTTTGTTGTGGACACATTATCACATGATACTGGTTGTTTTGGTTTTGGGATGTCCATTTTGTCAGGGGAGTAAAAGATTTCTTTTGTGACATTAGAAGTTCAAATTTTGATTTTGGAGTATTCACAACGTGAACCTTTTTCTCCTTTTGACCATTTGAAAATCTTGAACGTACTTTCGAAAACATATTTATAAATGGCATTTTATAAAATATGTTTTTCAAAATTGTGTGGTTCGTTCAATTTTCTTCCTATGTAAGCAATCTTTTACTATATGACCTTGATAACCACAACAAAAGCACATTCGCTTCTCAACAAAAACTTTATGTGATAAAGTCTTTGGAGGCGTTTGCTTTGAAGGCATTTGCTTCTTTACACAAAAATTTTCTTTTAAAACTTGTGAAGACAGTAATGCCTTTTTGGAATGTGAAGAACATGACAAGAAAGGTTGTGAAATTTCAACACTTGTTTTTGAAATTTTCACAGAACTAGATTCTTGTGCTTTTCTTAAGATTTACATAACCTTTGATTTTGAATCTTTAGCTTTCTTTTTATCATTCTTCACAAACATATCATTGAATTCATTTGTAATGATATAATTTTCCGGTTTAACATTTGATTTGTCACCTGAAAATCATCAATTTCTTCCTCAATGCTAATCGGAGCATCAAGATCAACGCTTGTAACAACAGACTAAACAAGCTTTTGAGTTTCATGCCTAACCGTTTCAAATTTCAAAACGGTGGAAGATACAAAATCTTTGAGTGAATCTTTATCTGGCATTTGAGTATAAATCTTTGGTGGAGGAACCGTATGGTATCCTATGCCAGATTTAGATTTTGTATATGTGTTTTGTGCATGAATAATCGTATCTGATATCATAGAAGTGGCTGAGAGATTTGAGAATTTACGCTTGTAATTTAAAATTTCACTTTGTATCTCAGCTAGTTCTTTTCTTTAAAGATCAAGTTCTGTTAGATAATTATCGATTTCAGCTTGTTGATTCAGAATTTTGATTTTCAAACGTTGAATTTCATCACATGAAGATTCGACTTTTTCTTCATATAATTTTTCGTTTGATTTTAAAACTCTGTTTACAAATTTAAGTTTGTCGATATCATCTAATAGATTTTGATTTTGATCTTGATACATTGTGAGCTTTTCTTGACGCTCAAAACATGATAAGCAAGTTTTAGTGAAAGGATCTGAATCAACCTTAGTAATTGGCCATAAAGGGTGATTGAGTTTGATTCGCAGAGTAGATTGCTTCTTCAATCTGATTGCTCCAGTCATATGTTTGATCATTTGTGGAGACTAGAGCTGCTGAAGTACTTCCTTACTGTACATTCTTGCTTTGATTTCCATTGTTGTTACTGTTTTGATATGGTCGTGAAGTACTAGGCTTGGTAAAACCAGAGGCTGGTTGTTTAGCTTTTTCACATTCCCGAGCAAAATGTCCATAGTTCTGACAATTATAACAACGAAATTTGCTCTCGTCAAAACCATACCCTTGACGTGAGTTATTGCCTATTTGGGAACGACCTGTTCTTTGAAGGAACTTTTTCACCCTTCGTGTTAACATTTCCATGTTCCATTTTAAATCCATTTCTTCTAGATCATCGGGATGAATCTGATCGTAATCTTCTTCACTTAGATCCAGATTTGCAGTTTTCCCGGCTAGGAAACCTTCATAAGAACTCAGAAAGGCATGAAAGACTCCAAGAAGATCTTCAACGTTTTTCGGAGGTGTTGTCACATTTACTTGAGGCACATAAGATGGTTTATTTGAACATTAGATACAATTAGCATATACACTGCTAGTTCCCTCTTTTTCAGGATTCAAACGGTCTGAACCAGTAAACATTGCAACTCTGACTGAGTCTTTACTGGATACATCACTGTATAGGCTCGGATCTTGTATTGTATTTGTTCCAGTTTCCCTTGTTTGCATATCTAGTTCATATGCCTGGAGCTTCCGATAAGCTCATCAAACGTCCATCTAAATAGCATCTCATTCTCCTCTAATAGCATCACTCTGACATGCCACTTTTTGGGCAATGAATGAAGTAATTTTTTATTTATCACAATGTCAGTCAAAGAGATATCAACCTCTCGGAGTTCACACACAAGCAAAGAAAATCTTGACATTAACTCATTAAATGTCTCGTTGGAAGCTGAGCAAAACATATCGAATTGCTTTTGGAGCAATTCTTGGCGACTTTGTTTATACTGATCATTACCACCAAATCTGGTGGCAATGGCTTCCCAAAGCTTAAAGGTCTTTTGCTTCTTCTTAAAAAGCATCATCATGTCTCTTAACAAACACATTGTGATTGCAGCATACACTTTTCTTTGCTTTTCGTAGTCCTTTTTCTCTTCTGGGGTCATTAAGTCGACTGTTTTATTGTAATTACCCCCCCCCCTTGCAGTTCCATCAACTGGTGGAGGAACATACTTTTTTGTCAAATATACTAAGAGCTTTGGATCATTGAATGCAATATAGTTTTCAAACCTATATCGACAGTTAGCGTAGTCACTTGGTCTAATGAATCGGGGAGGTTTACTTGGAGTTCCGGTTTCATTGTCGAACTTAAGCATTGCCGCCATGTTGTATGCCATAGCTTTTAAATTTAGTTCAAAAATGACTTTTTCGCAAATACAGTAAATGCGACTATGAGCAACAGAAAAAATATTGTCGCAATAAACAAAACTTTCAATTATGCGACAATTATAACTTTGTCGCACTTAACACTTTTGGTTCTGCGACAATTGTAATTTTGTCGCACTGACAAATTGTCTCAAAAAATTTTACTAATGCGACAATATTGAATATTGTCTCATACAATTGTCGTAGGTCATGAGCTGTAGTTTTTCAAAACTGATCAAAAACATTTTATTTCTTTTAATTGCCAATATAAAACCTTTACTGCAACAATAAGCAAGTTATATTAACATATAGTATTGTCGCAGGTACAAAGAAACTAATTTTCAGTATCAACTTTATGAACTTAAATCAATTGCTTGAATTCAACCAAAATCTGGACAATTCACCGAAGCATTCTTCTTCTTTAATCTGAACGAAGCTGTCTGTGCACTTATACTCAAAAATTTCTACAAAAACACCAATCCGTACAGTGTCTGTAAACTTCCGTAGCCTTCAATATTGTTTAACCAAATTTGAAGGTTAATTCATCAATCTATCCGTTCAAAATGTTGGTATATGATATGTGACAACAGCTTCATATTTGTAATAGTTAGTTTGTAATTTGTTTATGTTGTTTAATTTAACTGAATATTTTGTTAAGTATGTTTGTAGGTTCGTACAAACTTGTAGGTTCGTACGAACTTAGAGTACGTACGAACTTACAAGTAAGTTCGTACGAACTTAGGAGCAGCTAAGTTCGTACGAACTTGGCTGTCTATAAATATAAGTTCGAAAATATTCATTTGGACGATTTTGAGAACTTAGTTTTAGCAAACTAAGTTCGAATATATTGTAATACTCTGCTTAGTTCGAATACATTCGAAGTTACATTTTTTAAAGCTTAATAACACATTTGTTACACTCGTTTTGTTGTCGTTTTGTGTATTAAAGGATTCCGCACTTTAATACACGTTGTAATCCCGTTTGGATCCGTTCAAAAGGGACTTATAATTGGTATCAGAGCTAAACAAGTTATTTGTTGGGTTTGGGATTAGAAAACACAAAGAAAACAAGTGTGCAAGTTATTTGGAAGATATAAGTTGTACTTTTGGCTTCCATTAGTGTTGTTGTTTCATGTTGTGCAAGAGAAATTCGTTTTTATTGGTTGAAACTAACCATATCTAAAATTATTTAGATCTGAGTTTTTCAAGAACTGATTCATACGAACTCAGAAAGCATTGTACGAACCTACCCAAATATCATTCGAACTTACAGCTGTAAGTTCGTACGAACTTGAAGCCTTCGAACTTAGTAAGTTCAAGCAGTTTGAATTTTTGGCAGTCAAGTTCGTTTGACCAGTTCGTTTGACCATTCGAACTTAGGTAGTCTTCGAACTTAATTTCAAGTTCGAATTAATCTAAGTTCGTACGAACTTGTCTTGGTTGACTTTTGTTGACTATTTGCAAAAATGTCTAGTTTAAATAAAATGATAGAAATGGACCATGAGGTGGGCAAATCTGTCTCTCCACCGAAACTCCTTAAAGGAGAAGACTACTTTTGGTGGAAGGATCGTTTTGAATCATTTGCTAAATATAACGATGTCAGAATGTGGATCTGCATCAGCAACGGATATGAGGCACCCACCTATGAATTTGAAGGAAAACAAAGGGTGTATACATATTCGACGATGAAGGAGGAGGATTGAAAAATGTATGAGGCAGAGAACAAAGCGTTATCTGCTCTCACTATGTGTCTACCTCAAGAAATCAAACACACCTTCAAAAAATTCAACGTATCTAGAGAGCTATGGTTAGCTTTGGAGAAGAGGTTTGAAGGTATGAGCAGATCAAAGAAAGCCGAGCTGATTTGCTTACTAAACAATTCTATATTTTTAAGCATTTGAAGACTGATACATAGAGGATATTATCACCCGATACTATCACCTGATGACTGAATTAGAAAACAATGGGCTTAGCTTTCCTGACACTGTGAAGAACAATAAGCTTCTGGAGGCGTTACCTCCTAAATGGGATATATATACTCTGATGATCAAAGAAAGCAGAGAATATAAGACCCTAACTCTAGAAGAAGTTATTGGGAAACTCCGTGTTTATGACTTGAACATGCAACGGAAAGAGACGGGATCTGATCAAGTACAAGATCCCAGTGTTTAACACGGTAAATGATCTGATTCTGTTGCTTCGACAAGTAATGGAGTTGTTGAATTCTATACCGATGAGGCTGAGACAGACTCGGCTATCAGAAATTCTGGTAGCAATGTCTGTTACATTACTTTATCTGATGACTTGGGGAAAGACAGGAAACCTCAAACTGGGACATCTAGTGGTTTCAAGTTGCCTTGCTTGCTTCCTTCATTGCTTCACGAGAGAACTTCATCAAGGGCAAGATCATGGATCCTAAATTGATAAATGAGGATTATGATCAACTGGACCCTGATGACTAGGAAGAAATTGACTTGCAATGGCAAATGGCCATGATTACAAGAAGGGCTCAGCAATTTATGAGTCGAACTGGGAGGAAGTTTGTGAGTAGGAAGCTAGGGTTTGATAAAACCAAAGTAAAATGCTATAACTGTGACGGTTTTGGGCATTTTGCTAGAGAATGTCAACGACCAAAAAGAGAGCAAACCCCTAGTCAGAATGGGCAAAGACACTTCAGCCAAGGTTCTTCTGGAAACAATCAAAACTCCGAAAGTAATCAGACTTCCATAGCTCTGGTGGTTCAGTCGCAGGAAGGAGCATATGACTAGAGCTCTACGAATGATGAACCTCAGGCATTCATGGCCTCCATCGAATAAGAGAAGGAGGAAAGCAACGCTGAATCTGATTTAGGAAAGCACACAGCAACAGAACTGGAGATTGAAGGACCTGCTGCTGAAACAAGAATCAAGCAACTGAAGTCAACTGAGGATATGAACTCACAGGACTTCATAGCTAGCGTATATGGCAAATCTGGATGCCGAAAATCAAAAGGTATTACTCAATCTGGATTTAGTTGTTAAAGCATGTGTTCTTTGTACAAATTTTCAGGAACAAGCTGAGAAATTGATAGAATCATCTGACATGATAACATCTCAGCTCAATTCTTTAAAAGAAGAAAACACTGTCCTGAAAATAAGAAACTCAGAACTTTTAAATAAATTCAAATATGAGAAAGTAGACTTAACATTTTTAAAAGAAAAGGTTAATGAGCAAAGTAAAATTATTGATTTAGCTCACGAACATGTTTTGGAATTAACCACACAGTTTGCTGTGAAAGAAAAAGAGTTAGCTGATGTTAAAGTTAGGATTGCCGACCTTAATAGAAAATTAGAATTAAGGAAATTTTCAATCAAAACTTTAGATAATATGCTAAGTATACAGAAACAGCCAAGAGATCATAGGGGGATGGGTTATACTAAAAGCCCTCCACCTTTTAATCATAATTATACCTTTTTGTCTGATGATGCTGAGATGTCCACTGTAAATGACTCTATCATCCAACCAGTAGTCACTGGTCTGATACAGTTTGTTAGACCAGTGGGAGCTGAGTCGGTTTTTGAACCAGAGTCAATATTGTCTGATACTTCCAAGACATCCATTCCTGTAAAGAAAGTAACTTTTGAAAAACAGGGTGTGATGGAAGATGAATGTGTTAAGGAGGAGTTAAATAAAACGATTAAATTTGTTTCACCCAAATCTGATAATGAAAATGTAAATGTTATAACTGATAAGGGTAAACAAGTAGAAACTGTCTCCTCTCCAAGTTTGCCTAGTCTGGACATTCCAACGGATCCAAAGGCCCCCAAAAAGGCCTTAGTGAAACGTTCTTGCTTTGTGTGCCATCAAAAGGGACACGTTGCAAGTATCTGTCCAACTAAGGGCAAAAATGGTAAATCACAGGTGAAGAAAGACCAATCACCTGTGAAAGCTAGTTCAGCTCAGGATAAGAAAATTCCTACTCCTGAGATGACTAGCATAAATCAAGGAATGGCTGGCATTTTTACTAGAGAAACTAATATGAATGTTAATGAAAATGCGGGCAATTCAGGGAGAAATGGGTTGGGATTTAAAAGAACTTCGAGTTCTCAGAGATCACAACCTCTTCCAAAATCTGTGAAGTTCACGACCAATGATGGTTCAAGGAGCACTACTCCTGTTTCAGGAAGCTCTCATGGACAATCATCTAGGTCGAAGACTCCACAGCGTTATCAAACTCCCAACAATCGTTTTTCTAATCAGAATAGTAATAATAGGAATTATAATAATTAAAATTATAACTATCCATCTAGGGTTAGGTCTGCTTCAAACCCTAGGCCTGTTAATCAGAGACTTTTCCAAAAGTCTCCTGGGTGAAAGCCTAGTGGTAGCTCCTCCCATTCTTCGATAAGTGCAACTCCTAGAGCATCCACGTCTCTTGACAAGAAATATGGATACTTGACAGAGTTTACATTTGTCGAAAATGGCTGACCCAAGACCGTAGTGGCTTGGGTCCCCGTTTCTGACTAACTATTTTCAATTTTTGTGCAGGAGCTGACCAGACGAGTTATTAACTAGTGGTATGTTGATAGCAGTTGCTCAAGGCACATGACAGGGGAAAGGCAAAATCTTGTGGATTTTGTGCACAGGAAAGGAGGATATGTTAACTTCGCGTGAGCAAAAAGAGGACAGATCACGGGTTTAGGTAATGTCACAAATGGGAAAATTATGTTAGAGCAAGTCAACTATGTTGAGGAGCTGAAACAATATCTCATGAGTGTATCTTAGATCTGTGATAAAGGACATCCCGTTCATTTCATAGATAGAGAGGCATTAATACTAAAACCCAGGTTAGTCATACCAGAGGAGTGGATAGTCATGAGGGCACCAAGGAAGAATGACACTTATGTAATGGACATGAGTGTCGCTGAATCTTCACAGGAGTCGACATGTTTAATATTCAAAGCATCTGAGAGTAAATCTCAGTTATGGCATAGCAAGATGGCCCACTTGCACTTCAGAAAAATGAATTTCATAGTAAAAAATAGACTAGTGCAAGGTGTACCATTGTAGAGGTTTGGAGTAGAGGATAGTTGTGTGCTGTGCCAAAAAGGAAAACAACACAAGAAACCTCATAAATCCAAAACTCAGAATTCCATTACCACAACGTTTGAACTCCTTCACATGGACTTGTTCGGTCCGGTGAATGCAAGGAGTATAGGTGGTAAACATTACTGTCTGGTAATAACTGATGATTACTCGTGATTTACATGGGTTTTCTTCTTGGGATCAAAGGATGAGACAACTGAAATGCTGATGACATTCTTTACTCAAGTTGAACATCAATATGGTCGAGGAGTTAAAAGGATAAGAAGCGACAATGGCCTAGAGTTCAAAAACTCGGTGATGAACGTCTTTTGCTTAAGCAAAGGAATTCAACATCAGTTTAATGCACCCTATGAGCCACAACAAAATGGAGTCGCAGAAAGAAAGAATATAACATTAATTGAAGCTGCGAGGACAATGCTAGCTGATTCAAAGCTTCCTGTCATTTTCTAGGGGGAAGCAGTGAATACGGCTTGTCATGTGCTAACCCGGGTTTTAACCGTCAAAAGACATAACAAAACGTGTTACGAGCTTCTAAACGGAAGAAAACCAAACCTAACTGGTCTTGAACCTTTCTATTTCATTGTACATTATTAAAGACCAAAAATCAACCAAGATTTGGTGAAAAGGCAGACGAAGGATTTTTCCTAGGTTATGAAGCCAGTTCTCCAAACAAAAGGGTCTTTAATAAGACATTTGGTAGAGTTGAGATTGTGTACAACATACAAGTCACATCTTACACTCCAACAGTACAAACAGGACCAAATTGGTTATTTGATTATGACGCAATGTGTTGGGACATGTTATTGTGACAACAGATCTAGCTTGTAATAGGATTAGTGTATTTATTGTCAAACTTGTATAATTGGTTTAGACTCGTAAATATATGATATTAACTTGTTATTATTATTTGTTAAATGTTATTAGACAAGTATCGATTTCAAGATTAAGTCAAAATCGCGAAATGAGAAGTCAACTCGCAGGTCAAATAACCTGCGAGATGAGATCTCAATTCGCAGCCTGATCTGGGCTCGCAGGTCTTGGACTAGCGAGCTGAGATCTGGGTTCGCAGAACCTACTTGCGAGCTGAGATTTGGGCTCGAGTTGAACCAGATATAAATATTTTAATGCTGCTCAAATTAAAATACACTTCTAGAAATCCGTGCCATAATTACACACACCAAATATTTAATCATTCTCCTCGAAATTCGTGCTGATATAAAGGCTATCATTGAATAGGCTCGGTTTTGATTGTTTAACACTAGTTAATATCAAAACGAAGCTTGTTAATTGATAGATTAGTTATATAAGCCTAAAACTTTAAGTATTGAGGGATTCCGCACCTTAATACCTAAAAGATAATCTGTTATCGCTAACCAATATCTAGAGACCTTACACAATGTTCAAATCATTTAATCTTCCTATTCTAAGTGACATTGACACTTTAGGATTAGAACATGTAATACTGGATGATGGTGAGGAAAATATTTTTGCACCACGATCTAGTGTTCCTAGTTCAGAAGATTCAACTAGTAAAGGGAAAGAAATTGTTGCCGAATCGATTGAGGATAGTGATCGCGGTTCAAAAGAACTACCATCTCCTTTAGAGGTTACAGATTCTGTGCAAGAAACTGCAGAAGATGATGTACCAATTGTGGGGGAGATAGGACCAAATCTAGGATCGGATTTACCTGTTGATACTACGATCTCATCACGAGTGAACAAGTATCATCCAATTGATAACATAATTCGTGATCCAAGTTCAAGAGTGAAGACCCGTCGAGAAATATCTGACCGCACTAGTCTTTATGTATCGATCAAAGACACTGAGATAATGCATAAATGCATGTACAGCTGCTTTATATCTCAAGTAGAGCTGAAAATGTCCAAATGGCTCTCAAAGATAACTCCTAGGTAGAAGCTATGCAAGAGGAGCTTGCACAATTCGAAAAGCTCAAAGTTTGGGAGCTAGTCGATCTCCCAAAGGGGGAATTTGCAATAGGCACCAAATGGGTGTTTAAGTGCAAACGTGATGATAGAGGAATTGTTACACGGAACAAAGCAAGGCTAGTTGTTCAAGGATTTAATCAGCAGGAAGGCATAGATTATATTGAGGTGTCACACCAGTAGCAAGGTTGGAAGCAATTCGATAGTTTCTGGCATATGTTGCTCATAAAAGAATCAAAGTCTATCAACTCGATGTAAAGAGTGTCTTCCTATATGGTAAAGTTCAGGAACTGGTATTTGTCCAACAAGCTCTGGGGTTCAGTGATCCAGATTATCTAGACAAAGTCTATAAATTGGATAAGGCTCTGTAAGGACTGCATCTCTTGGAAAATGGGTTAAAAAGAGGTCAAATAGATAGTACATTATTCATCAAGTGGAAAAAGGATGATTTCCTACTTGTACAAGTGTACGTCGATGACATCATTTTTGGATCATCCGACGAGAACATGTGCAGAGACTTTGAACAAGTGATGAAGCGAAGGTTTGAGATGAGTGCAATGGGAGTGTTAAATTTCTTCTTAGGATTACAAGTTGATCAAAAGAAGGACGGATTCTTTATTCATCAGACGAAGTATGTGCATGATATGCTTACTCGTTTCAAGATGGAAGATAGTTCGTCTTTTGGCACTCCAATTCCACAGAATCATAATCTTGGACCAGACACAGAGAGTACCGAAGATGTGGATCCGACTCAATATCGGGCCATTATTAGCTCTCTCATGTACTTAACCGCTTTAAGACCTGACATAATGTTTGCCGTCTGCTTGTGTGCTTGTTTCCAAGCTAATCCTAAAGAGTCACACATGAAGGCAGCGAAGAGAATCTTGCGATATCTGAAGGGAAAACCTAAGTTAGGTTTGTGGTATCCCTCCCGAGGCAATTTTGACTTCGTGGCCTAAACCGACTCGGATTTTGGAGGATGTAACTTGAACAGGAAATCAACCACTGGCGGTTGTCAATTATTAGGTGGCCGCATTGTCTCTTGGCAATGTAAGAAACAGACCTCGGTCGTCATCTCAACCTGTGAGGCTGAGTATGTGGCAGCTGCAAGTTGTTGTTCACAAGTCTTGTGCGCGACTATAGTTTAAATTTTACTAAAACACCTATTTTGATAGATAACCAGTCAACCATGTCCATAACTAATAATCCGGTTAAGTATAGTAAAACGAAACATATTGATATTAGACATCATTTTATTCGTGACTGTGCTGAAAAAATGGATTCATGAAGGTTTAATTACTGAATCGCTTCCCAACGGCATGTTCAATGATTAAATTAGTTAAGGTACCCACTGATGATAATCTGGCCGACCTATATACTAATACTTTTGATAGGTCTCAGTTTGAGCTTTTAATCCAACTGAATGGGATGAGTAATCCTGAATAAGTTATTTCCCACAAGAACTTATGTCTAGCTGTAGTTTAACTTTATTTCTTATTTTATTTTATTTTTACCTTTGCAAAAATAAAAAGTTGAGGGTCACTGTGCTAATTGCAAATAAATGATGAAAACATTACTCATGCCTAGAACATTATATATGTGTGGCTTTTAGATGTAATGCATACACAGTAAAAAGTACCTAAAATTCAAAGTAATTAATAGCTTCACTATACGATGTATTGGTAGGCATGCGACAAAACGATTTTTCAAGTGCTTAATCTATAATAAATAATACGATTTTTCTGTGCAATCTTTATTTTGATGTACGACTTAAGTCTTAATTCTTAGAAAATAGATTGTACCTGAATACATGTTCTCGAATACATAAAAAGTAATTCATCTAGGAGGTTCACTGACTGTTTCTTTTGCTACATCTTGAAACATGTTGACCTAGACTCAGTCAGTGTATCCTAAAATTAGAACAAACTCGATCGCGAAACAAGAATACCGTTTTCAAGGTCTCTAGTCAAACTATGTCGCTTTGTTGTACAAAAGTACAAACTTGTCACCTCTGGTTGATTTTAGATTTGTTTATTTCTAACTCTAGTCTTGTCCTATAGCTGAAACATGTACGCATGTACATTGCTTAATAATATAAAAGGACTTGACTTTAAAGATGACAGAAAATTAAAAATATCCGATACATGGAATTTTGGACTTTCCTAATTCTAAGGGTATATCAAATGTGAGATACATAGTTAATCGTCCATAATAATCAAATATGTACTTGAAAATTCTGTATGTCGAATGTTTAAGTGGACATCAATACCGATAATCATTGTGTTCTATAATTTTCATACATAATAACAAAGGAATCAAATTAAAATTCCTAACTGTGTATTGTACTCATCACGGCTAATTCGATCTTTGTATCAGTGACACTCTCAAAAAGATTGTACGTTTCAAAATATGAACAATTTCATATTCGCATTTTCAATTTTAAGTTATTTTATTTTAGAAATAAAAGTTCTTCGTTTACGGGAAATACTTACATTTATTTAGATTATTTGCTCAAACCTTGCTCAATTAAACGTCTAACGTATTTGGGTTATCGCTAAATGATTTTAATTTGCAAAATTCTAAGTTTTTGGATTATGTCATTCCAAGTTTGTACGAACTTAGAATGTTGTTCGAAGTTAGGTTCGAAAATCTAAGTTTGTACGAACTTAGATGTTTGGGTATAAAAGGGTCAGCCTTGGTCAAACCCCTCACTTTTCATAAGCCCTTCGAACTTTCCTGCGAACTACCACTGTTTCATCATTTTCACACTAAAATTTAAAATCTGGTCCGTGTTTAAGAATTCCAAACCGTTAAACTTCATCAAAATCATATTCCTGATCTTAGTAAGTAACTTATATGCATATTGAACCGTTAAACATAATCAAAAATGGATTTTATTTGGGTTTTATTAAAAACTAACTTAAAATCAAAATCTGGAATGTGCTTACGGTTAAATTTGGCGTGTCTTGGTTATTTATGCTAAACCGCACTTGTACGCACCTTAATCCATGGCCTGATCATGTTTTAATTGCAAGAAATTTAAACTTGCTTTTTTAGTTCATCCGTTCGAACTTACAAGTTCGTACTATAACACCCCTCATTTGACATAGTATTAATTGTGTCATTTGACTCGGAAGCAATGGATAAAATAATATTATATATTATATTACAAAATGACCATAAACTTTTCGCGAGTTTTGCAACATTTAAATATTCCTAAAACAAAACATATATTGTTGTTCTTTGAAATCTACATACATGGTAACTAACAAAACATCTATAAATATTTATCAGAGTTATGGCACGTGTCAAACATTCCTTCAAAAGCCCATCTTCCTGCCCAAACCCACAAACTATACATAACCTGCAGGAAGAGAAGTGGTGGGATTAGCACGAAGCTAATAATTCAACTTAGCATAACAATATGTTTACATTAAGCACGAAAACACATAATCTCAAGAGGATCAGTGGTTACTGAGGAACCCTACAGCCACGGTGGCCCTCAAATAACGCTTATCACAATCTGTATTGGCCCATACAAGATTTACCGATAACTTGGTACCTCTAAACAACAACACAGTTTCCGGCAACAACACATGTTCCTGGAACCTGTGTTGATCACTATTAGTAACCAAGTCCAATCGCAATTGACCTCTGAACAACACAGATGCCCGAAGGCCACATGTATAACAAGCAAATACACAATTACAATTCAGACTAAACAGTCTATCAATATCTACGTTACTTATTGTAACCACACCATTACAACTAAGTCAAATCGTGAGTTGCAGATCCACTCACCTGACTTGTCTCAGCCCACACTCAGAGATCTTATATTACTGAGTCTTCTGCTGATCTGAGAATATAATAATTAAAAAGTTAGTAACTCTTTCCATGATCGTATAACATATTTCATTACTTAGTATCAAAATGGCAAACAATCACCAAGTTGCAATTATCGGATATAATCGCTCTACAACTATCAATTTTATATCAAGTTATAACAATTCGTTTGTTTAATTATTTATTCAATTAACAAATTTCGAAACATTATTATAACATATTAATCCAAGCAGGTGACCCTTGTAATCTAGAATCTGTTAATAAGAGTCCAATCCGCAGTTAATAAGAATCTGTTAAATTTTGGTCGCTAAAAGTATAACCTTTTACTTATGCACTTTTAAAATTTGCAGAAACTCAGTTCACAGCCTAAGTTCCTGTTGCGAACTGAAACGCAGAAACCCCAAAAACGAACTATTTCGACTCCCAAACACGAAAATCAGTTTCCTAACAATCTAACA
This sequence comes from Logfia minima, assembly GCA_963921325.1. Lineage (NCBI taxonomy): Eukaryota > Viridiplantae > Streptophyta > Magnoliopsida > Asterales > Asteraceae > Logfia > Logfia minima. The sequence goes on along the minus strand of OY992767.1, from coordinate 12,096,648 downwards.
AGCTTTCTAGCATCTCCAATACATCAAGTAGCATCATATAACATCCTTAAACATCAATTACACACCCAATTCAAGAATTGACCAAATTTCAAGTTTATACTCAAAATAACAAAATGCTTACAATTAAAACAAGAACAAGATGAAGATGATGATGGCAAGTAAGCTAGATTCACAGCAGATTATTACACACTTAATTTATGTTAATTTGATGTTTGATGATTTTTGAGAAATGAACTTTGAAAGAAAAAGGAAACAAATGAGTTAGTGAAATGAGATGAAAAAGATGAGTTAGGTGATTTATATCACCTACCAACTCAAATGTTGGTTAATTTTAATCCTTTGTTTGGCTTATTGTCTGGAACCTGAAAACCGTTTTGCGAGACAAGTTATTTTATTTCTCCGACAACTATCATAATTTAAAACTATTAATATTTTACCTGTCACAATTAACTATTCGGCCTTAATCTAACTTTTTTGTGATGAGATGGTGCAACAGATAAAGCGGAGTGTGAAAGATAGATTTATTCTATATCCGCGTTTCATCATGATGATCATCAACGCGTTGATTCAGAATCTCCCAGTAGTAGATCCAGTGGTGCATCTGACCACTGTAGATAAGAAGATTTTTAGACACTGCCTCAGTCACAGCAGCCATCGAGGTGTTGCTGATAGGCCTCAGGCTGTACCTCTTTTTGGGGCGTTATTAGATGCTGCTTATCAGGCACCACCAAATAATGGATGGTGAGATGTGCCACCGCCACAGACAGCCGCTGAAGCACTAGCACCTACACCTGCACCTGCCCAAGTACCACCTCTTGTGGCTACTGCTGAGCAACAACAGGATGTTGTTGAAGAAATTTTACACCAGATAGAGCACCCCACCGAGGGCGAGCGCGTTGTCGCTGATATTGCTGAATCTTTGGTACGAGATGTTGTTCAAGGCGGCGCTAGCTCAAGTGTCGCGGCAAATGTGGACACGTCAGTAACTAGTTCACTGCCTGAACTATGCTCGGTTCAGAGACATTGATACATATATTGCCGAACCTGAAGAAGAATTTTCGTCTCCTGGTGATGCTGGGAAAAGCCTGGAGCAAGACTCAGAAGAGACCGAGAGTGACTCGGATGATGAGGACCGTCCCACTTTGGGGGTCCATGGGTCACGGGTTGTTTTACTTAACCCGGGGGGAGGGGGGGGGGGGGGGCTCGGACAAGGAAAAGGGGAAGAGGAAGGTTCAGGAGGACGTAAATTATGTCCTGAATGATGATGATTCTGATGATGATGATATCACTCCATCCCTTGTTCAACGGCCGCGCAAACGAAGCTGGTCTACAGGAGTTGTTATCATGGAACGTATTCAACCCCCGGTCTCCACACCTCTGCCCACTGTACAACCACCAACCATTCCAGAACCACCCACAACTACAACATCAACCGAAACAATCGCACCCACTGTCACACCAACAGAACCACCTGCTACTTCAACTTCTACACCGCCACCAACTACCATTCCACCTCCAGCTCAATCTACCCCGTTTGTCTCAAACCCGGCTGCTCTTCTTTCTTATCTGGATAAATTTACCTATCTTAAGGGCCGGATCACGAGCTTAGCTGATATGGTCGCATCCCTGACTGCTATCGTTGTGAGTCAGGAGATCCAGGTTAAGAATTTAACGGATCTGAATCAACGATTAGAGGAGCATAATGCGAAATTAACTAAGATTGTTCACGATAATGAGATCCTCCTTTATCGGTTGAAGCGCAAGGTAGTTCAGGGGGAGATGACGAGCTATAGAGAAGATGAGTTGAGAAGAAAAAGAGATCATGACAGAGGCGATGATCCCAATGCACCAAAAGAAGGTGAATTGCCTAGCTCTTCAACTGGAAGACTAGTGCCACAGGCTTAGGGGGAGTCGAGTCAGAAGCAAGGTGGGAGTGGGACTGAGGAAACTCTAGTGAATCTGACTGAGACCGATACTATCGAGGCGTTACTTGGATTGGACGATTATGATAGCGATGGGTCGGAGTTAGAGGAAGGAGAGATCTCGTGTAAAGAGGTTGCTGATTGAAAATCTGATGATGAGATCATACCTGACACTGATGCAGATGTTGATGAACATATCGTGATTAAACAACCGATTACCGAGACGGTGCTTGAAGATGGAACTGGTGGTGAAAATGTAATCAATGTAGAGGGGGACTTAGCTTCAGATATTGAGTCAGAAGATGAACCAATAGAGCCATCTAGGGCTGAATTGAAAGAATTATGGTTCAAGAAGATTGAAAAGGAACCAGAGCTGATAATGAAAGAATCTATCAAAGTCAAGGGGTTAGGAGAGCTGAAGCGAGGCATCATAAGCTGGTTTTATGACAGCGATTTGAAGTTGTTCAAATTAAAGAGATATGATGGGATTCAATACTTAAAGAATAAGTTGCAGACTTTCAGCACGCTACCCAAAATTGAGCTTAAAGAACTAGCTTGGCTAGATTTGACAAACATTGATGAAGATCCCTACGTCAGAACCATGGAAAGATTAGTTAGGCGTGAACGACGAACGAATAAGTTTGTTTATTTGAAGCCAAGAGCAGGAAAAAGAGTTCCAGACTTGACAAGGATAGATCCAATAACTAACAAGCCTTGGATGAAGATGGTATACAGACCAGTCAAGTGCTTGAAGAAGGTTCCGCTGAAGAAGATGCCACATAACGTTCTTGAAGATCTTAAGTGGTGGTATGTTGATAATAAGACTGCCGAAGCAGTGATGGAAGATAGTGAGGCAAAAGTGTTGTTGAGGGTGTATGACGGTTTACACTTGGTAAACTTGTCCAAGGATGATCTGATGAAGCATCATGCAAATAAAATCTTGTACAGAGATAGTTGGAGGCATGAAGGCCGATGATACCAGAAGGTTGTGAAAGTTTGTATAGAGAAAGGGATATGGGCTGGAAGTCGACAGAGCTGATCGAGAATCAAGATCGACTGCAACAACGAAGACAGAAGACAAATAGAGCTATTGTCAAGGGGGAGTTTGTTGGTACATGATATGTGACAACAGCTTCATATTTGTAATAGTTAGTTTGTAATTTGTTTATGTTGTCTAATTTAATTGATTATTTTGTTAAGTATGTTTGTAGGCTCGTACGAACTTAGAGTAGATACGAACTTACAGGTAAGTTCGTACGAACTTAGGAGCAGCTAAGTTCGTACGAACTTGGTTGTCTATAAATATAAGTTCGAAAATATTCATTTGGACACTTTTGAGAACTTAGTTTCAGCAAACTAAGTTCGAATACATTGTAATAGGCTTAGTTAGAATGTATAAACATTCGAAGTTACATTCTTAAAAGCTTAAAAACACATTTGTTACACTCGTTTTGTTGTCGTTTAGTGTATTAAAGGATTCCGCACTTTAATACACGTTGTAATCCCGTTTGGATTCGTTCAAAAGGGACTTATACAAAACTTTAATTAAACACTTAATACAGCTTCAGTAAATCAAACCTCGATCAAATTTCCAGAAATGAATTCGAATTGAACTTGAACCGAAACGTAACTCCGTAACATCAATCAATTCATCACGTGTATGATTGTATAACCTATATTCAACTCCGATACCAATTGTAGGTTCCAATTATCGTGTAATCTATACAATCACAACTTGTTTCGTGCGGAATCCGAATACAAATTGAATAACCGAATGAATACGTGAATGAATGAATACACAATTGTAAATAACTTACTTTATATTGATTGAATGAGTTAACTGATTACAAAGATATAGCATAAACTCACAAAGCTCTCAAGTACGTTCTTACTCAGTTCTCAGTTACATCCAAATAAGTTGACCTACTGTTCTATTTATAGACATTCGAATATGCGACAATATTCAAATCTGCAGCAATGTTCAATTGTCACAACATGCGACAGACATCTCATTGTCGCAGTATGTGAGTTGTCGCAACATGCGACAAACTCAAACTGTCGCATAAACAATCAAAATATCTTCTAAGTCTACAACCAAGATGTTTGACATAAGTCTTCTTGCACCAACATGAGCTCGTGTGCGGGATCGTAATTCCGCGTCGCTTGTTTTTGCTCCAACTTCTTCGTTTCTTATCCGTTTTTAGCGATTCTTGAATCCACGCAATCGTAATCTCTTGATCTTTATTTTAATTTTGATTAAATCAATTTCCATTAAATTATCAAATAGATGATTAGAACACGAGCGAATCGTCTTATGTTGACTTTGCTCCATTTTATTCGTTTTTCGCTCGTTTTTGGTGAATCTAGAAGCATCGTCTTCGTAATTGCCTAATTAACAAAATAAAGCAAATAAATGTAGTATTTGGATTTAAATGTCAATTATTTAATTAATATAGCTAAGATAACGTGAGTAAAAACGTAACTTTTTATACGTTATCAAACATCTCGTCTGGGCCAGGCAAATGGTTTCTATTACGAATGGTTTCTATTACGAAACCTACGATGTGCAATTATAGCTGCCACTAGAAAAACCAAGTGAATTGCAGCTAAACGTTGCCTTTTCGCTATAAGATATATCTCATCATCCATTACATGTCTAACCGCGTATTAAAATAAGGAAACTTAATTTAAGAACATAAGCAATTAAATTAAACCAAAACATAATACAAACATATAACTAATCAGAAATATACTACAAAATTTATCTAGCCATGAATAGATAATGACTAAAAAAGATCTTAAAAATTTCTATAACTAATCAGAAACAATGACCTAATAATACTCAGCTTACAGGTAACTTTATGAAAATTCAATTAATAATTCTTCTGAAGCCAAGAACCAAATTGGAATCAAATGAGGTTAACTAAATGAAACTGTTAAACTGTTTACATTTTGATGAGTTTTAGCCAATTTGACTTGCTCGGATAACTTTGTCTTTTATGTTAAGTTTGACTAGTCATTAATCAAGTCTTCATAAAAGAACAAGCGTATAATTAATCCCTAACTTAACATACGGTCCCTACACATGCTTTTTACCAAATCTTATCAATCTAAAGATTGAGGCCTTGCAATTAAATGTTGAGTCTTAAAGATTAATGTCATTAATGCATCTTTAAATATAAAGTCTATTATGTGCAAACTTCAGCTCTTCCAGCAGAGATAACCACAAACAAGAATCTACAAAAAAAATTAAGTTTTACTTTTATATATATAAAAAAGTTATACCGAGTATTACTTTAATTGTTTTGGTAGATGGGATTCTTTAATGTCTTAGGATTTTTAATATCATATTAAAAATACTTATCAACAATGATAAAGTATGAATGCTAAAGTATGAATGTCAAAACGAGTTTTAAAATGATAAAATTTCTTTTTTGTCTAAGTTGTCAAATATAATACAACCTTTAATAGAGACTCTTAAAACTTTAGCTATCGATTGTAACCATAGTTGTTTGCGATTAGATTGAGGTAATTAAAGGACTAGTCAAAAGTACCTTTTTGGTTTTGTGTTCGATTAATAATCTTATGTTATGTTGAAAGTTTTTTTGAATTTTTTTGTCCATCAATTGTAAAGGTATTGTTATTAAACCAGATAAAATTTAGCACACGACGCACGTAATATTGAACTGAAAATTGTACCACAACCTATTAGTAAACACCGACATGTAATAGACCTTTAATCGAGACGCTTAAAGCTTTAGCTATCGATTCTAACCGTGGTTGTTTGCAATTAGATTGAGGTAATTATATGATTAGTCAAAAGTTCCTCTTTGGTTTTGTTTTCGATTAATAATTTTAAGTTACGTTGAAACTGTTTTTGAATTTTATTGTACATCGATTGTAAAGATATTGTTATTAAATTAAATAAAATTTAATAAATGGCATATATAAAGGTATTGTTGTTAAACTAGATAAAACTTAACAAACGCGTTTATAATATTCAATTGAAAATTGTACCACCAGAAAGAAAACTCTAAAATGAAATGTAATAGTGATACCGAGTAACACGAACAAACCTCAATGATGAAAAAGGGGATTATAGCAGTCCAACACCACATTGGCGCATAACAGTCTGGCTTCTATTAACTAAAACTCGTTTGATCATTGACAGATTTAATCAATTTCATTTGATCTCATCACCTCACCAATTCAAGTCCATTGAATCTTCTACTGTAATTCAATTGGAATCACAGATAACTTCACAATGGATGACATGAATGATGATTCATTATTCGAGGGTATGGTACTCTTCAACCCTTCTTCTTCTTCTTCTTCTTCTTCTTCTTCTTCTTCTTCACAATTACCACTAGAATTACCTGTAATAAATGTTAATAATAATAACAAGTCTGTTGAACTACCTAATCACCGTGAAAATAATCATCAACAATCTCAATCCCCTACTCCGGCGGCAGTCACAACCACCGCCGGAGCTTCAATTGAGCCACTGGATGAAAATCTGTTCTCCGATCTAACCCTAATTCAACCGCAATCTGAAAACGACGACCTTTTGTCATCTCTCGATCAGACTCCCGTTTCGCCATCATCTTCATCAACGTCATCACGTAGTACAGTTGATGTTGCTAATACTACTACTACAGCAACAACTGCAAATGCAACTTTATTAGCATCGCCATCACAAGGCTCAATTAGTCGATCACTTTCGTCACATAATTCTTCTACTAGGAAGAAGAAGAAAGCTGGATTGCGGATCGGATACGGCCGAGCGGCTCAATCGCATGACTCCGTTGTTGATGTGGATGAACCGCGGCCGGAGACTGAGAATGTGGTTGTTTCTGAAGAAAAAGTTGAGCCGGTTGAAGAAAAGCAGGAAAATCAGATCCAGGATGAATCTGGAATTAGTTCGGAATTGAAAGTAGCAGAAGCGACCACCGCAGAAGTCGAAGAACAGGTTTCACCAGTACAAGATGTACCACGAGAAGAAGAGGTTACACAAGTTGAAAAGAAGGAGATTTCGGTTGAGACAAGATATGAGCAGATTAAGAAACAGCTTGCTGAGAAGCTTGATTGTGCTCACAAAGCGGTGGCTAATGTGTCGGTTAAGCGGAAGGAATTGATTAGGAAGAGAAGGAAAGCTGTGGAGGAGTTGAACATTGAGTTGGGAAAGTATAAGGAAATGGAGAAGGAGTTGGAGGAAGCTGTTGAGTCTGAGGATTTCGAGACTGCTGAACGGGTAAGTGATAGTCTTGCAGTGGCTGAGAAGAACAAGGAGCTTCTTTTGATTGCATTGAGAGAGGCTGAAGCTGAATGTGATGCCATTGATATTAATATGCAGAAGGCTTTGGAGCAGCAGATTGTAATCGAGGAGCAATGTGCAGCTATACTAGAAAGCTTTGCAGTGGTGAGTTTCTTTATTTTTAATCACATATATATTATATGAATCATTTGCTTAGTAAGATGACAGGCATTTCGATATTTTCATGCTGCTCTTGATTTACGTAATATGAATGTACATTCTTATATTGGGAATTTAATAACTTGATACATCATAGACTCGTTAAGTGGATGCTTAGTGCTGGTTATTTCATCTTAAGTATAAGTGTTGTTAGAGTAAACATCTACCTTGTTGGTTCTCTTTAATGATGCTTAACTTTATCCATAGAAAATTATTTTTTGAGGTACTTACACAGACTCGCATGATTTAGAAAATAACATAATTATTGTTATTAACTAAATAAATAGCATAATTATGATATAAAATAGCATTCTTTCCATATTTTGGGACTGTAATTCTCACAATAGATGATTAGGGAATATAATAAGGAGTTTTTCTTTGATTTGTTAGTGATATTTAGTTATCTGATCTTGGTATGATGCTTCAAAGATCCTAGTTTCTTTGCCTCTTTGGTGTGAATTAGAAACCTAGCTTGTCTATCATTCTCCCAATCCTAGCTGTCACAAGGAAAACTGTCCAAATAAGCATAGGCTATCCGCTATCATCCACCTGTGGCTATCCTAAATCGAGACCTAACGTGATGTCGTCATCAACTCCTATATTGAAAAAACATAATCGACAGCCTTATGTAAATTAAACCCTGAATCACCTGCATCAGTATAAAGGATTTGTAATTTTTATGTTAAGCATAAGAAGAAATGTTGGAAAGCCAAAAAGGTATGTTATTGATTAGCATTCCATAACCAAGGTTGAGGAACACGCAAACGATCCTTCAACCTGAGGATCCAAAATTTGTGACCAGTCAGGAGATCGTGAAGCTATTGTTGAAAGCAAGGTTGGAAAGCCAATTAAGTTAGCAACCTGTGTATTACATGGGTATGCTGAAATAATATTTTGTATTAAACATTGTATTTGAAATCAATAGAGGAAAACATTAAATATTACAATGACATAACTATGGTAAGAGTTAATTATTGGCTCTTAAATTGATAATTATTGATAAGTTCATGTATTTTGTCATTGTTAAGTGAAATCGTTAAACATTAAATGTCAGCATTAATTGCACACTTCCTTAGAAGACAACTCATGGTATTTAGATAACATATATGAGGATTTATTAAAATAAAAGAGACTATTTGTATTTAGAGGTGGCAATATGGACTAGTCAGGTGTGGGAATGGCTGAAAACAAGTAGTTTTCAGATATGAGTACAAATGAGCTGGTTGCTTGGGGCAACCCATCAACACTTCTTTTCTTTTCTAATTAATCAGTATATATTAAGTAAGATTTGCATAGTAGAGAAGATTTGTCTAGAGGTGGCAAAATGGACTAGTAAGTGGGTTGTGTAATGGCTGAAAACAAGTAGTTTTCTGATACAGGTACAAATGGGCTGGTTGGTAGGGTTGACCCATCAACACTGCATTCTCATTTAATAATTAATCAATATTATTTAAGATTATAAAAACGATAGCTCTAAAATAATAATCTAATTATTTAATAAAATTAAGGTGGTTTTAAGCATTTGAAAACACCGTTTGTGGTTTTTGACCCTATCTGAGCTGCTTGAATCATTTGAGCCAACTCCCTTTTAGTTAACTTTAATAATTTCATCTGTTGGACCGTTAACGATAAAATACAACCCAAATCGATCCATCTTTTATACAAATGGGTTGAAACTGGCACCTCTATATGTATCACATCCATAATCCAAGTTGCCAAGTATGAGAATATCCTTATAGGCTCAACTCAAACAAGTGAAGAGGTTCTAATTCAAGCCAAGGTTGAAATCATAGATGAGGACTTAAATGAAGAAAATGGTGTTGCTGGTTTTGTTTCCAAGCGATGTTAAGCATACTGATTCTATTATTTCACAAGATTTACTTGAAGAATATGTCAACTTAAGATTGGTCGTTTGGTCTCATTCTATCCAAATAACAACTTTAAGATTCCGCAATAAGCATACATGTCTGCAAGAAGATTGTTGCAAAATCTATCAATAATTCTTACATTAAAAAGGTTCATTTCTGTAAATGGACGGGAGATTGGTCAGGTCCAAGTCGTTAGAGGAAGATGGAATTATTTGAGAATATCTTTTAGGATAAATGGTAAAAATTTATAATTATCATAAGGATATTTGTTATTATTCATTTTGATCAGCTTCATATATATAGTATTATAATCTTTTTACCTGTAGAGATATAAGTCTTGACTATTGGTTATTAGATCATCTCCAACGGAGGTTCTTTTATTGTTCTTTTTTACCAAGAAAAAAGAAAAGAAAAAGAAAGTGTTTTCATTGGAGACAAAGGCTTTTTTATTTTGCATAAAGACTTTTCTGTTAATTTGTGTGTGTGTGAAGACAAGCTTTTGAAAAGCTGTATCCATTGGAGTGAATACGTTTTTTTTTTCTTTTTCTTTTTTATATATATTTCTAATTTCTTTAAATATATATCTACAGAAGTTAGTAGAAAATCAGGTGTCAAGCGAAAAAGTCATTAATAGGTTATTCCATTGGAGATGCTCTAAGATGTTTGAGAGAATCCATAGAGATGTCAGTGTCTATTTGGTGTGAAGACCTAGAAAGTAGAAACCTAACTGTTTATGTAATTTTGATGCTTTTTTGGCTAGTTAAATTCTGCCTATGTTAGCATCCTTACATTACTAAATTAATTAAATTGGACAATCATTTTCTTCTCAGGATGCTGATCGTGATGCAGATTCTGTTATATCAAATGCCGAAACTAAGACATCAGAAGAAATGGAGAAGTGGCTTTCCTCATCAGAAGCTTTAGAGGTGAAGAAAATGGAAGTGGAAATTGAATCCGTTGTTCTATTAGGTGTGCGCCAAGTATTGGATGATTCCATTGACCACGTAATTAAGGACGACAAAGAAGAAAGCCAACTCCTTTTCAAGAAAAAGAAGATCTTAGCAGAGGAACTGCAAGAATTGCTTGATTTAGTCAAACAAAAAGAAGCAGAAGTATCAGAAAACGATTCAAAAATTGAGAATGTTGAGAAAAGAATGGCTAATGCAGTCTCTAGCTTCCACGAGATACAAACAAACCTTCACTCAAAATCTGAAAATCTCCAATCAGGCCTCTCTCAGCTGGAATTAGAGAATGATGATTTGGCCAGAAAAAAGAAAGAAATTGACGATTTTCACCTTCAGGAAGAAACCAGAGGGTCAAAAATTAAGGAACTTGGTCAAAGTTCAGCAGATGAAGCTCGCATGTACCAAGAGGTTGTACACCTGCGTAAGAGTTTAATAGAATTTATCTCAAAATCACGGGAAGATAAAACAAGGCTGGGTAAGACTGAGCAGAAGTTGTTTGATGATGTCCAAATTCTCAAACAAGATATATCTGCTGTAAGAGCTTCTCTTCAGGTTAGTCTTTAAACCCAGAAAATATATTCTAATTCCAGTTTTTAGTTAATCCAGTCAAGATTACAAGTATTTTCTACTTTCGGTTTAAAATTCCATTCGACATTTGGAGCAATGTAGTATGGGTTTCAAATGCATGCAGTTCCAAACAAATCTTCTGTGTCTGTTACACCCACTATTTTATGCTGATATGACAAGACAGGCGGGTCACACAGGTGTGGGGTAAGTGGTAACAGGTCGAATGGGTTGGATTGAAATGCGTCATATTTTAGTACAGGTTGAAATGGGCCAGGTCAGGTTGGATTGATTTGCAATACTCGTGTCCAGGTTTTTCAGTAATCATTTTATGTGTCAGTTATGTTCATAGAAACAACATTATTTCAGTAGTTGTCTAAATCATTGAATAAAACAACTTAAGAGGTTGTATTTATTAAGAATACACTTCGGATTATTTTCAACCCGTTTGATCCGCTTTACCCGTTTATGCTTAACAGGACCCGAATCGACCAATTTATATTTTAAAGGTCAAATTGCCAAATCTAGTTTTAGGCCAAAATGTAGTTTAGTACCCTGGACTTGGCTAACCAGGTCCTAGACTACCCTAAACTATTAAAGGTGTAGGAAGGTACCCTTAACTTGGAAAACTGGTTAACATACTACCTTGACTCAGTTAACTCGCTCACATCACCTGTTCCCGTTAAAATTTTTACATCATCAGTATGATTTATAAGCATGCGTTCTCGTTCGTTAACACTAAGAAAAGAAAAATACAAAACCCAACAAATATCATTCCCCTAAAATTCTAGGTCTAAAACGAGTGAACAAAAGGATATTAGTTATATTGATTGAGCAAAGGGTGGTGAACTTATTTTGATTAAGAAACTAGACAAAAAGAAAACGTAATCAAGATCAAATAGTAAATAGTTTACAAAGGTCACACCTTTGCCAAATTCAACCTCCGATTTAACATGAATAAATTGATGATTTGTAAAGTCACAAAAAGTTGAGAGTGTGTACTTTTGGGTCTATAGTGATCTCAATAATCCAGACTAACGTTTTTCCAGAGCTTCTACCGTCAAAATTATAACGGGAACAGGTCACATGAGCTTGTTAACTGAGTAAAGGTAGTATATTAACCAATTTTCCATGGTGAGGGTGCCTTCCTACACCTTTAATAGTTTAGGGTAGTGTAGAACCTGTTTAGCCAAGTCCAGGGTACTAAAGTACATTTTGGCCCTAGTTTTATGTGATGGTATTTTTTGAAGCAATACAGTTCTTATAGACTAATTTTGTTAATCTTTCAGGGCCTATCTACAAAGAAATCCGGAAGCCAGCAGTCAATTGAATCTTCGAAGCAGAGGCTTCTTTTTATAGATAAAAGACTCCCAGAGATAGAATCTGAAAAGAGAGTCGCTGCAACTGCAAGAAATTTTAAAGAAGCAGCACGGATAGCCAATGAGGCAAAGGCATTGTATGTTGAAAAAGAAACTCTGCAACTTAAAATAGAGGAAGCCATGGCTGATCTTAAGAAGTTAGAAGACGATATTAACAACAATGTGGAGAGATTAAAAGAAAAAGAAGAAAATATTTCATTAATGGAGAAAGAATTGGAAACTGTTAGATACCAACGGCTAATTCTCATTTCTGGTGCTGCCATGTCTGAAAGATCAGCTGCTATAGAGTTAGGTGATGATGAAGAAGCTGATATTTTATTAAAGGAAGCTCAGGCCGCAGATTTTGAAGCCAAAAAGATTCAGGAAACTTGTAAAGAGGAAGAGTTTGATAGTGTCACAAAATCGTACATTTCTATGGAACTTGTTTCAACTCTTGATCGGAAGCAACTTGCTGAGCTGGCAGCATCTACTCAGATTACTGCACCGTAGAAAATGCTGTTTTTGTCTAAATTATTAAAGCTTTCAAGAGTGAGGATCACATTGATCAAAAGGCAAATAGGACCGCGAAATATCTTTGATGTGAAATGGTTGAATTCTGCTCCAAGGTTTATATAATATGATGGCGATTTTTAATCAATTCTTTTTCTTTTACTCATCCACCCATGTTTTGTATTGGGATTTTGACTGCAATTCCATTGAACCTATTTGCCTCTGTTTTCTATAAAAATGTTGTATAAACAATCAAACCTCATGTCATTTCTATCCTTTTCTTATTTTTGTTAAATACTGCTGAAGAAAGTTGCCTCCTTAAGAAGTTTACAGTGATGTTTTTTAAGACATGGTTAAGTCAGGTTTTGACTAATTCTGGACATGATGATTTCGGATACAGCAAGAAACTTACTTCCCTCTTGATGTAAGTTGATATTCTAAATCCACTTGTAGTCTCGTTTCCATCAGGGCATTCAAGTTTAGAGCCTGGCCACCTTTTCGCTTGAAAGTTGTTAAACTTGCTAGTAGGACTAGAATAGGGTTGCGGATTTTATTGAGTTCCTGTACAAATCGAGATTGAATCTTGAGCTTGGCTAGAGGTTGATAAGAAAGACTCATCGAGCTATGAATCGAGTTCAATCTTAGTTTAACACCATCAAATTGAGTTTGAGTTGTTCCTAGACCAGAAGACTGCCTACAATTGTAATTTTGATACTACACGCCGAGAATATGTTTGCTGGTGTTTTTTAAGTTTAGTGACGAAAGTCCACATTAGAAGATGCAAGCCCCGAATAAAAGTGCAGTTTTATCGATTTAAGTAAATGGGTCAATTATTATTTTGGTTTAAGTACCGGGTCATAAGTTCAAATCTGATTAGATTAGATTAGATTATTATTGTAATAGTATAATTCTTGTTATCGGATTACCACGCCAACTATAAAAGTTCAGAATGTATTTGAGACCAACCTGACCCATACAAAATTACCTGTTGCTTAATCGCCAATTTTGAGGTGACAGTCACATGGATACAAAATCTTTCACCACTATAAGTAGTTTTGACAGGTAGATAGGGTAACAAAAACAGCCAGCCAGTACATATAAATAAATCTATTGAATTGACATAAGAATTTCTATAACTGCATAAGCAATGAGCTTGAGCTACATAAAAACTATAGAGATTCCAATTCCTCCACTTGAACATCTAATCTTTGAATGCACATTAAAGAAGGGCAAGAACAAAACAAACATAAGTTTAACGAACAGCCAAAATATGATGTCTAATCCAAGTTAGAGATTTTCTATTTAGATTCACCATGCTCACGATCCCTAATAGGACCTTTCTCGAGTCCATCCTTCAATAAATTTAACTCCTCTTCGGTTAAACTGTGCTTAGGATGTTGTATGCTCTTGGTACTGGCTTTTTCAACTTCAACTGCCCAACTATAGATTACCATACCAGCAACTGCAACAAGCATTCCAAGAATATTCTTGAAGGTCAACTCCGAGTCAAACAAGAGCCATCCCAAGGTCAACACACATACGGTTTTCATGTGGCCTAAAACCTGGAATGAAACTGCTGAGAATCGTCCAATGCAGAGGTACTGACTAATGTTGCAAAAAACCGCCAACGAGCATGAAATGAGTATGAAAATCTGAAATTGGCGAAAGTGAATTATATGTATTATTCACTAAACTCATTTGAAACAAAAAGAGAACAGGAAGAAGTTTGCTTACAATTGCACCAGAAGATATGGTTTTCATGTAATCTGAAATGAGTCTTCCACTTAGATAGTAGTCTATGAAAGGACCAAATACAAGAAGTGAAAGAGCCTGAATAGGAGCTGTTTTACTCAACAATTCAAAAGCTCCAACGGAGTACTTCTTCTGCAAAGATCCTATAGACTGCACCAATAAATCAAAATCTTGTTATAAAAGTTCAATCTAAACTTGCATAGGAAAGATACAAAAGAAACAGGTCAACTTATTGAGACATTACTAGTCTACTATTGCATGGCAGAGGCTAGTGGAACAATATTTTACCTCATTCCCGATACAAGTATTACCTAATCTTGTATGTGGTTCAAGGTATACTCTTGTTTAATTTCTATATATACTTATCTTATGTAAAAATTTTGAACGGTATGCAGAAGAAACAAACATAGAGAATTAGTACTTTTAGAGTTCAATTTATATGCGGGAAGGGTGGCTCTTTATGCACAAGTGGTTCTAAAAACATAAATTGAGTGAGCCATTTAGGTTTCCATACGGAAGAGATCCTCACTAAGACAAATCAAGGGTAAAAGAAATCAAGACAATCTATTTATAGGATGCGACATCCTTAAGGAACCAGGTACCTGTAGTGCTATACTAAACAAATTTTCTAATGTATTTTTCTAATTGGTTAGTGAATCAAAATTTTAACTTTTTAAAGTCATGTAAAAGATTTTGTACATCTGACCCCAAAGATTTTATTCGAATTTTAAAGTTAAATTAGAAAAAAAATCCTTTACATGTGACATCTCAATATCTTTAGAAACAAATTCATTATACAACGTTACGACCTAGAGGAGACAAAATGGCAGGATGTCTAACGGGTCAAAAAGGTTGTGCATTGGGTTGGGCTGACCAACTAATATCTCCGTTTGCAATTGAATTTCACGATAACCAATAATCCATACATTAAAATGCAACTTCAAAATTAATTACTTATGACTAAAGATAGTAATTTGTAGCATCAAAAGTATTAAACTAATTACAAAGGCGATGTAATGAGTGATAAAGTACTAATTACCTACAAAGCTACAACCTCTATTAAATCATTTTGTTCCAAGAGGTTGAGCTTATTATTTGTAGTGTATAAGTTTGTAATCAATATTACATACGTCAATTATATATATAATTCAAAGAACAGGGACAAAAAACCCAACCCGGTCCGACCCGTTTTGACCCATTAACTAATTTATGCTTCTATAGCTTAGCCCTTTTGACAAGTTCTTCCGCCCAAGCAAACCCATTAATTATCAGTTTTGTCCATTTGAGCCAGAATTGCCCCTTCTATTTTTTAGTAAAAAAGGATCATGAACATGCATGATGTACTGTTGTTAACCTTATCTTATTCCATTTCTCTATCCCTATTATTTTATATAGATCATAGAAGATATAGTGATGGATTAAAAGATTCTTTTGTCATGGGACTTCTCTATAAATGGATAATCAGGAAGGGCAAAGAACTAATAGAGGCTTACTGAGAGTGAACCAACATTCCTCACATGACTTTTGTCCTCATAAAGACAAAACCCAATAAGTCATGTATGTCAATTTACATTTTTTGTTTGTTGTCACAAACATTTAGCACCTACAATCCTTGTTACGATCAACTTAAATTAAAGGAACAGCAGATAAATTATGTAAAATTATAAATCAATAGTCAGATTAAAAAAGATGATGAAAGATGAATGTACTCACAATTTGTTGCAACGATGTTGCTAGGACTGCTACACACGCACATATAAAACCTTTGGCATTAACTTTGACATCAGTCACAGTGCAAACACCAACGCCTATAACCACAACCACAACAGCAACTTTCACTTCCTTTGAATAACGCTTACTATGAAGAATCCACTCCATCACACAAACCACCGGAATCATGCTGAGTTTCGATATCTACAGCATACAAAAA
The DNA here is from genome assembly GCA_963921325.1 of Logfia minima. Classification (NCBI taxonomy): domain Eukaryota; kingdom Viridiplantae; phylum Streptophyta; class Magnoliopsida; order Asterales; family Asteraceae; genus Logfia; species Logfia minima. Next base: position 12,080,306 of record OY992767.1, on the reverse strand, counting down.
ACATAAGTATTAGTCAATGGTGTAGTTTACATCATGGAATTGTAAAAGCACCTTTTAAATGATTGGAGGTGTTCGAATCTGCATTTGGTAATCGACTATGTGATTCTCAAATAATATACATAAGATAATCAGATGTAATGAAACAGGGTGTAAGAGATAGTCCTTGGATATGTTATTACAGTTTGAAGTTGTAACGATGAAATAATCAGTTTTTTTAATTTTTGTTAAACTACAAGTTTGTAGTCACTCTACTGATTATTTGACCCGTAAATAATCAGATGATCAGAAGTTGAATCAGGTAATCAAAATTCTAAAAACCGATTATTATAACTACAACTAGCAATAATCAGCTCCAAATCACAAATCCAAACACCACCATAGTAATAAATGTGTACAAAGTTATCTACGAAATACATACTTGGTAGAATCCAACAGAATTCAGCATAAGACTAAGATTCATCCCAGTAATCGACATATTTGCTACAATCGAAAACCAGAGAAGCTCCCACAATGGAACATGCTTTGATGCAGTGTATCCAGTTGAATTTGACACGAACCCAACCAGTGCAGTTACAGCAAAATGGAATCCGGTTAACGTTGTAGCTGCAGAAACCAACATAACATTAAACCCAATTAGTAACACAGCATCTCTTAGCTAACATGCAGAAACACAAGTAATAATAATCACTTCTATTCATAACAAATCTTTGGACATCATTCCCAAAAAACAAGATATCAACTATCAACTTTAAGATCTTGGATATTATAACACAATGGGGGTAATTAAGTACTTTATAATTACATTCATAAAAGTTCTGTGGATCTATATATAATATAATCAAGTCAACTTTATACGATTCCAGCATAATTGTTGCAATGCAGACATAAAAAAACAAACAAAATCTCATTGCCCCTTATCCCAAAACAAGCTATTGATCTCTTAGAAAAGACACTATAATAGTATAAGCAAACATTTACCCTAATTAAGTAAAGCTGAATTGAGTGAAGCATTTAATCAAACAGTTGGCAGATCTAAAGAATATACCCAAAATTGAACAAGATCTGAGAAGTGACTAACCAAAAGTGAACGAGTAGCCATTAGCAGACATAAGTTGTTTGTTAGCCATAATGATTCCAACTGAACTGATTACATTCATAGCCCATGCACCCATATCAGATACAGGTGATGCTTTCTTTTCATTTTCCATTTTTCTTTCTTTTTCTTTTCTTCACTTGATTGATTTCAAGCAAATCTGAAAAAAGAAAGAAAGAGGGATTTTGAGGGGAAAGACGGCAATTACAAAGAGTCCAAATGGTGTGTGATTATGAGTTGAATTGAATAATAAAGAGCACGATAATTGACAGCACGAAGAAATCAAGATTCCAAAGAATAATACTGTATGTAAATATCAAATGATGATGTATGTATGTATGTAAAATATATATATGAGCGGTGATCTAGTTGTAGATGGAGACAAGATCCATTTGGGGAAAAATAAAGATGGGATTAATGATTAATAACTGGTAAAAATTGAAATTTGAGCTGCTTCTTTTGTTGTTGTTTCTATTCTTTTCGCTTTTACTGACTAGGACTACGACTACCGGTTTACTTTACCTACCTTTTATTTATTATTTTATTTTTTATTTTTTGATCGAACCTAGAACTATGTTGAGGGACGAAGTATAATTTCAATATTTTAAATTTTTATAGCGGTAACCTTACAATTTATCTGTATTTTATAAAGCATTTAATTATAAAATTTAATATTTAAAAATTAAAAAATTAAAAATTATATTTATACTCCTTTCAATAATATATAAATATAGAAACAAAAATTCAAATCAATTTATATTTAATTTCTTCTTTTAGTTTATACACCTCATAATTATCTTTATTTAAAATATACATAAATAATAATTAAAATACAATTGTTGTCATAACATAAAGTATAAATTAATCGAAACAAAAGTCTACAAACATTATCATTAAGACGACTATCATTATCGACCATTATAATATTTTTTATTTATAATCGTCGTATTACGCGAGACTCCGACTAGTTACATATAAAAAGTCAAGAAAATAGAGGTATTTAATCACGTTAATGTCTTAGTTAATGAGTTCTTCGTTTGCGTCAAAATTTGAACTATAGTAACTTTTAAATTAGCTTGTATATCAATGAGTGTGTTTCAATCTATTATGCGAACATCTTGTAATATTTGTAATACAGTCCTACAAAGTAATCACTGAGAAACAATACCTTAAATGAATGTTTGATAACTATTTTAGATTTAACTGGAATTCTTTTGAAAAGTTTGGAGCTCAAAAAGTTATATTCACTCATTTTCGGTAGTTTTATTGATTCATAGCATCAATTCTATTAAGTGGGGCCAACATATCTCTAACGGTAGTGTTTTATAAAATTATTATACAAAAATTGATACATATGTTTGAATAAATATGCTTAAAGTTGTGTCAAAAAATAAAAATATCTGCTACTTATAAAGAGTGTCTGAGTCTTAAACTTCTTAAAAGTAGTTAAAATTATTAACTAAGCCTTATAAAGAGTGTTCATATGTAACTAATTAAATATTTACAAATTAAGTAGACCAAGTATTTACAAGAAGTCAATACAGTCATTTTCATAACAATTACAAATAACCATTCAGACCATGCAAACATTTCCATATGTAACAAATTAAATATCCAGTCCATGATATCAGAAATTGTCTCCATGATATGTTGCACATTTCCGGAACATGCGTTGCTTTGCACCTACCCCTTTCCATATGTAACAATTGGACCAACCTCATCCCTTACCTCTTTGCATATATATACAAGGTTGACCACTACACAACATCAATTACAAAAGTTATAAACAATTAACCTTTATACAATTACAAATATACAACCTTTAATTTTGATCATCATAAATATATAAAATTATTGTCATTAAAATAAAACACTCACCTCAATATGAATCAAAACAACTATTTGTCGATGTTTGACCCTACAACAGATTTGTTAGCAACTCCAACGCATCTTCCAATCGATGTGGACACCATGATCACTCCAACCCTTGACCCAACAAATATGGTAAATGATGACCTCATGAATGTGGTTAATGATGTCGTAAATGTGGTAATTGATGGCATGAATGTGACTCCGACAAAACAAATTGTTGAGGTAAGCAACACTGATTCACAGTTCTCATATCGTATTTTTTAATAACTAAGTAATAAACGTTAACACTATACTTTCAATTTATATTTCAGATTGAGAACAAAAGCAAAAAAACATCAATTAGAGATTATGAATCTTGAAAGCTCTGATAATGATACTTTGTATATTTAAGTTTACAAGTTCATTGATGAGAGTGACGTATACACCAATTTAAGTCTATTTAGTAATGATATTTTACAAATATTTTATGTTGACTATTAATGTTTAAATAAATAGAGGAATACCTTTATTTGTTTTATGTGATCAATATTATAGTTGATATGTGTATCACTTCCTTTTAAACTACTTATTGTTTACTTATTGTTCATCATGTTAGACTCTTCATCCTAAACTCATATAGATAGCACCCACAAACTAAGAAATGACTATTTTTTCTGCTTCTTTTTACTGTTGAGTACAAAATGAATAACTTTTGCATCCTCCCTTTGTATTATCTGCCAACATGACGAATAAATAATATATTCAATATTCCTACCTTGAAAATTTAGAAAAGAATAATTAAAAACAGAAAAATACTTATATAAAGATTGAATTTGTAAATAACAGTCAGAATTTCTTTTGAAGAAGACATTATAACAAATACAAAGCATCTCTTTCCATCCTCCCTTTTGTAACATCGTTTTATAAATTCAGTACCGTCACATCACGTGGGTACCTTATTAGTATTATTGGTGTATATGTAAAATTAAGTGGTTGAAATAATGTTTGAGAATAAGTGTAAAACAAATGTCGATTGATATATTGATTATGCACATCTTTTAACATGTGAAGTAGAAAAATTTGGAGTATAACATTGCTCTTTATAGAAATAAGCAGACGTCTACGTGTTTATCTTTAAAATGTTTATTTCTTAAAAACTGAGTACATAAGTAGTTTTTAGAACGGTTTTTATATTTATTTGTTTGTTGTTAAATAAGTAAATAAGCATATGATCCTTTAAATTAAAAGAAATCTTAAACACCTGGATGAGGTGTACGAAGTAGATCATATTGCTCAACGAGTTGGTTCTATGTCTCATTTAAGTGCTCTCGTAACCTATAAATATGTTAAGTAGGTAACATGCTAAATTTGATAGGTGATTTTGTGTTTGACGTAGTACTTTCTCAATTATTTGGTATTTTCTTTTTTTAATTTAGAAACGTCGATGTGGTTATTTTGAAAAGAAGATGAAAGAGTGAGTAAAACTTTGAAACCATTTTTATATACTTCGAGCTATCGTTAGATTGTTTGTTTTTTTTTCATCCTTGTTCTTAAAATGGTTGGAGATAGAGATTATGCGGTATAGTGACGGAGATAAAGGCAACAACCATGAAGATGGTGTCGGTCGAAGTGATGGACAGTGGTGGCGGCGATAGAGTGACCGTCAGAGCTTGATGGATCGAAAGAAAAGATGAAAGGTTTGAAGAAGTTGTGGAGGTGAGAAATCAGATAATTGTTCATTGGTTGATCAAATGGTGCAAAATTACTTTATACATTTCCTATATATGAGACCTATGAACCATCCCCTAAAGCTAAATATACACTCGGGGATGTAAAATAGTTCAATTCTTATACTGTTTTTGTTATCGTCAAAATAATGTCAAATACACAATTAACCAACAAGCCTTATCCTATCATCCCGACCTACTCATTATCACCACCCTTGTGAATGTAGAGTATCTATTGTTGGTAGCAAGAAAGGAAACAATGTTCCCAGTTGGCGTTAAACCATTTTGGATCTAAAAGTCAAACCGTGTTCTCTACACTAAATAGAAATTGTAGATGTTTTAAAAGCTGACGAAACTTGTCTTTTCCTAATGAAAAAAGTTATAACAAAAACACACGTTACATATTTTCAAATCATTCTCTTAGATCAAGATCATTTATTAACATCATATCTAGCATCAGTGGTACACCATCACATTAAACTAGTACGATGCTAGTAATAATAACTTATATGTGCCGTTAGTATTTGAAATAACAAGAAATGCCATGATTCGAGATGATTCAAATGATGTACAACCATCTAAATTGTACATTCCATGATTTAAGACAATTAACTTAATGTATCTAATGTGAAGATAATATGAGTACAAAACGATATTATTTAAACTAAGGTTTGTTTAGTTAGCATGATGTCTTTAAAGAAATGTAATACGTCAATAGGATTAAAATATGCCAATGGAGTTAAAATATGAGTAGAACTGCAACAAGGAGCCTTAGGAACACTAAAGAAAGTACTTTAAAGCTTATGGAGTTAATTGTTTGAAAATGTATTAAATACGAAATCTTTTATTTGTATCGAACTTTTAATTATTCTATATGTGTGTGTTCATCTTACTAATTCGTTCTATTATGTGTATTGAGTTACCTGATTTAGTATTGTATACATTTTTTCCTTTTGCTGATTACACCAACTGATTTGTGCCACATAATCTTCCACATTATCATCTTTATCAATTTCATCAACTTTAATTTTTCGACGACACCATTTTTTTGGGCGATGTTATTTCCAGCGGCATCACCACAACCAATTTACACACCTTAATTACCAACCTCATCTCCACTTCACCGCCAACTTTGGACATTACCACCTCTCCGACATTTTCCAGGCAACACAACCAATTTACACCAACTTAATAACCACCTCACAACCATCTCCTACGTCTCCACCATCCTCGACATCACCACCGATATCCGATTTCCAACCTTCAACTCATTTCATCTTGCTAATGAAAACTCAAAGTTGGATACATTTACACATCCACGTCGTGACATGATAAAAAAACAAGATTAACCATTTACACATGAACACAAATACCATATTATATTAACTACATACAATAGAAAGGATTAGTAAGGTAAACATATACAGTAGCATAATTAATAGCCGAATACATAACAAAACATTTCAAGGGAAGTTTGATACTCCATACATTCTAAGACAATTTGTTCAAGATTATATTACAATAGCAGTGTAGCTTTAATAGTTAAAGTCTACAACCGACATGATAGATCATACGTCTCTACCTAACAAATCTGAACAAATTGAAGAATCCCAGTTCAACCTTGCTGAGGATTCTTTGTTAAAAATCTACTTTTGAAAGATCTAAAGAGTTTCTATTTCCAGTAATCTCTACTTTCCTTTGTTGCAAAATAGGACCTTTTTTAATATTAATGGGGCTAGAAGCCCAATCTCCTAGAGTCCCTCAAAATTCCCTCTAAATTTTAAGCCCACTGTATTTTCTTGTGAACCATAAATAAGAGGACCCGATTCATAATTAAGGGCTCGAATCAAAACTTGAATCCAGAGACGATTTCATTAATGAAAAATTAGAAAGAAAGGGGTTCCAGAATTCAATGAGAATACTAAAGATAGTAAAATCAAACCGGTGGCAATAATTTATAAAAGAAAATAATCGAGAAGGAATTCACTAATGTTCCATCTAATCTTGTTTTCATACCATCCAAACTGATCAATAAGCACATTCTTCTAATACAATACAATATGTGCTTAGAAATAAGCAAGTTAAAAAACATTTGAAAAATATGTATTCACTCAAATACAAATAAATCAAACTCCATTACCACAATGATACATACAAACACATACATTCAATTCAAGTCCAGTCCACTCCAACCATCATCGCCATCCATGTTCTGCAACTTCACTGAAATCTATATGTTTTTTTGGGCTCCAGGGGGTGCTGTTGGCCATGGCATGTAAAAATTTTCTGCACCCTCAAACTGGGGAGCTTCCACATACGGGCTCTACATAGGCATGATATTATTTTATTATTACACATACATACATGCGGAATCTATATGTTTTATAAGTGAAACCAGATGAAAGATATACATGAGGAGCCATGGTGGTTTGAGAGCTTTGCCCGGATTCGGCATGATCTGGATCAACTTCATTCAGATTATGCATACCAGAGTGTAATATTGGTTCACTGACATTTCCATTATCCGACTTTGCCTTCTAAGAACCATGTAATTGTTTATGAATTGGGTATCAGCTCAAATAATGACATACCAAATAAGTAATTTTAATGTACTCCTAAAAATGAAATGATAAGACATGACAAATAAAGAGACAAAAAGGAAAACACTCAGATTTTGCCAACTGTGAATCATCATGTTGTTATAAGGACACATAAGAGGATGAGTTAGGATGGTTTAGTATTTTATATACCAAGAAGTACCAAGCAGAGGTGAAAATGGGTAGATCCAATGTGACGGTGGTTAAGTTTTGGAACGGGTCAACATGAATTGGGTTGACCTGAAACTTTTTATTTTTAATTTTTTATCAGCAATTAGTGTGTCAATTATGATTACAAAAGCTATACTATTCCGATGATGATTTAATTTTTTGAATAGAATGACTTATAAGGCTTTATGCACTGAAATGCACTTTGGGTCACTTTCGACCTGTATCATTTTTTGTTAAGTCTTATGTTTTTTACCCTTTTGACCCGTTAGAGATAAAAAGACATAACCAAATCAGGCCATTTATAAGTAAATAGGTCAAAATCACAACCTAATACCAAAAATGTACTAACTAAACAGATGGGCTGTTCAAAACACCTTTGAACCTAAAACTGAAGCCGAACCAAAAAAGAAGCGAACCATCCAATGAGGATCAATTTAGGTTCACTGTTAGAAAATCAAGACATCTATAACGTTTTTGTATTCAGACTATTGAGGTTCACTGTAACCAAACTGCAGGTTAGCCGCAAATTGAGCTAAACTGGAATGAGGTAAGATTTAGGTTCGGTTTTTTTTGGCTGCATATAAGGTCAAGTTCGATGTAATCAAAACTTTGCAGTTAACAAAACAGCGAACATCCCTAAGAACAGTACACGAGAAAAAACCTGAAAGATCCGACCAAGAGTCCTTAATCCCTTAGCTCTTGCACGTAGCTCCTCCTTTTTCACAGTACTATCTTGAAGAACCTAAAAGCAGAATAAAAAAATATAAGTACCATCAACATAGCGATAAACCATAAAAGAGTTTTGAGTGTACAACCATTTGACAGACACGGGAAAGTGTGGCCTCAATATCAGCCACGTTTAGCTTCCAGAGAGAATCGATCATTAGTTTCTTGTGTGACTGCATGTATTCTTCAAGTTCCTCCTCTGTGTACTTCCCCTCTGCGCTTAACTGTCGTTTCATGTCCTCTTGAAGCTGAATTAAAGCAAGCGCACCTAAACTCATACAAAAAATGTAACCTTTTAAGCGACAATAAAAAAAATGTAGACAACATTTTTTAAGAATGTCAAACACGAATATGTATATGTTACTAAAAGCCCAATAACAAAGAAATGTACCTGTTGCTGCTGTAACCTGAGATTTAATGAAGTGTCCTTTATTTCTAAACCACTCCGCAATAAATGGCACACCCAAATAGATAGCTTTTTTACCAAGCTCCTTGGCTGCCTGTCGTGCATAAATATAACCAATTGTGCTCAACATATCCACGCCATAAGCTGCAAGAGGTGGCATAACTTATTATTAGAAAGAGAATTTCGAATCATTAATTTATAATGATAAAGTGATTAATATGAGGATGCATTGCTCAAAGAATCTGGTTGAATCCTGCAAAATACGTGTAGATCACCTGCATTGGAGAGCGTTGATACTTCGGATTCAGCATGTCGGACAAACTCCTCTTTATTCCCTTGCACATACTTGTGCAGACGATTTTTAAGTAATTCAATTAACTTCTCTTCTCTTTCCTTTTGCACGATCTGTGATGTCAAAATTGCAAAGCCACTAACTAATAGGTTCAAAAGGCATAGAGTATTACTAAATATATACAACCAGACATACCCTCATCTTTTCTTGCAACTTTTTAGCATCAAATTGCTCCCCTTCTGTGAAAATATCCAAAGAAGCCATGGATGCCATGGCAAGCTGGCCAATGTAGTCTTCAAATAGCTCACTACCAAAAAGCATTGCAAAGATGGCTGCAGGGTCGATGATTGCCTCACTATAATGAAAAAGAAGAATAACTTCCTAAGTTTACAGAAATCAACTAAATAAATATCAAATAAGAGTAACAGATATGAGCTCATGCATTTATATACTGTACATGATCCATAATCTTTATAAAATATGACTTGACTATAATTAAGTGATCATTGAACTGACGTTGAGATTCCTGATTTCCCATAAGCGTCATAAGCCTGTCTTTGGTCTGGATTACTTAATACTTGGTAAGCTTCTCCTAAAACCTGTGATGAACGTACATTTAGAAAAATAGAAGCCATGAAAATCTTTGATATAGTATGCACATGATGTCAATACGACTCTACCATCTATTTAATGGGAATAAGAAAAAAATTCATAATGCAGATATGTACTAATAAAACGAATACACAATTTATTAGATAATAATGTTACCTGAAAATTTTCGGCTGCAAGAGGATTATTTGGATTTTTATCGGGATGGACCTGCCGTGCCTGCAATCCTCCAAGCATACCAAGTCAAATAAGATATTAATTTGTTATACTTATATATGTCGGATTACATCTAATAGTTATTTTAGTGAAACTATTACAAAAAATATAAAAATAAAAAGTGATAATAAAAACAGTTATATTAGTGAACATCCTAATTAGGAAGAGAGTGCTTAGAAAATAAATGTAAGTCACAATTACAATATATGTGATTTGAGAATTCAACCATTTAACTATTTAATTTTGACAATGTAACAAGTAAATCTTAACTGTATTGTGCTTGTTTTAGTGTACAGTCTTGATATAAAATAATTCTTGGCAAATAACATTCTCATATTCATATTTTCAGCTTTCGCAAAGAATGAATATGTAAATAACATTTACTAGATCTATGATCAGTATGTGATAAATGAATAACAATCTAGATAATAAAATGCATGGCAAAGGTGGCAAAAGAGATGACAATGGGGACGATAGTGAGAAAGGAGATAACAGCGACGGCAAAGGAGAGGAAACAAACGGCAAAGTAGATGACTGACTACAGTCAAGGTTGAGATATCAGCAACGATGGCAGATGAGACGTATAGAGCCTTTGAGAAAAAGAGATGATGTATTCCGTCCAATGGGAACATGAGATGAAGGGCAAACTTCAGAAAGGGTTAATGCTTTAATAGGGAAAACATCTCCACATGGACTTTAAAAGTCACAACATATGTCCCCTCAGTTGGCACCAAGCAGAACCTTAGTCAATATATCAATGTGCTTATATGCATATATACATTTATCCGATTAATGGGGTTAATTAGTTCCACAGAAGAAAGTGTATACAATATACATGTCACTAGATTACTTTTAGTAACAGACTAGTAGGGGTGATTGGTATACTCATATTAACTGTGTTTATTCGTCCACTAATGCTTAAGAGTCGAGTACGAGGGAAAATGTTGTGTTGTGCAGAGCAGCTTTAAACTATAAGCGCATCTCCCTAACCATCCAAAAGACAAAGACGGGAACGAAACCCCTAAAATGACTATGTTTAAAACTAGGAAAATGGAAACAATATGTAAATTAAGCAAAAGCCTTTCAGCAACAATGCCCATACGAGGAGCGCCATTAGGAACATATTTGGCCTTCTCAGGATTAGGGAGAATTTTTTGTGTATTTTATACCACTTATCATGGTATTAGAAAATACAGTCTAACTAGACGAATATGCAAAGTTCACAAAAAAAATCTGCATTCACCAAGCAATCAACATTAGTAGTATGTTACATGTTTGAGGATCCACTAGATCAAAGTACTTGTTAACATCCATTTACAATCCATGAGTGAAACACTTAAAATCGTGAAGAAGGTTATATAGTCCTTACAAGGAACCATGTTACAACAAAGTATGTCAATGGACCTTAAGCAATTAGAAACATTATATGAGCTGCAACATACTTTCAAGGTATACTTATCATGCATATGGTAAAAATCGAATTTACACAAAGCACTCAAATTGATCATCATCCATAACAGAATTCATAGCAAGGACATAAATACTGGCTAGTCACAATAAAATTGTGCTACATTCTAGTCAAAAAATGATTCCTTAGTTTCAAAATCATTATATTGATTATGCTCAATTAGGGCAAAGTTAGGTTTATCACATAAAGTAAACATAGACATCATAATACCTAAAGATGTATCATTAAACAAATTATAACAGTCAACACCAAATTAAACAAGATCACATGAAATATCCCGTCAATTGAATATGTATATAAATAAATAAATAACCTTGATGTAATAAGCTTTCTTAATCTCAGATTCAGTAGCTGTGGGTTTAACCCCGAGAACATCGTAGTATTCCGTCTCCTTCACCATTCGCTAGGGTTTCTATTCGCCTCTTTCTCCGATTAAAAATCGATCTAAGGTTTTTTTATCTAAATAAATAAATAAATTAAACGGAAATATCAAAGATTGGATTCGTATTTAATATGGTACAAATCGATCGAATCGAATGCGAATTGAATTGAGTTGAATTGAACGAAGGTGATAATGACTGGTCAAGAAAGTGATAAAATGGGAACTAAAACAGACTGGGAATAGTCGTTGAAAATAATTCAGAAATACAATTTCCTTTTTCTTTTCGATATGAAATAAAAAATGAATTTGAAAGTATACAATTACGTTACGATATACTCAAGGAAAGAGAGAGAGATATAGATAAATACAAACGTGTCTGTGGTATAAATTCGTTGACGTTGACCAACGGTCTAGTCGGTCCCACCAGCAGCTGGTTTCAGCTGATGAACGATGAATCCATGTGTAGGCTAGTATGAGAAATTGAAGAGGGTTAAAGTATTTTGTTTTTGTCACTAACATACTTTCTTTTATTTATTTTATGAAGTTACCGTTCTACTTTTTTTAATATTAATATCATTAATATATATGTTTAAAATATTTTGATGTTATCAACCGTTAACCAGTAACCAAGATAACTGGTTACTTTCAAAATTTTAAGTATTTTTTATTTTTTGTTTTTTGTTTTTTGTTTTTCCAACATAGAAATACATTGCACACATGGCACACATATACTAAAGGGTTAAAGCTTTTTATCACCAACCTACTTTCCTTCATTTTTCAAGATCACCATCCTACTCATTTTAATACTAATGTCACCAACATACATGTTCAAAATATTTCGATGTCACCAACTGTTAATACTTTAAAGGCAAACTAGTTGATAGCACGCGTGTATTAAATATCTTACGTGGTAATGTCACATGTATTAAATATCTTACATGCCAATGACAAATCATCTTTTGTAAAAAATTTCCGGTAGAAAAATAGCATGTTGGTGACTTCAACAAGTAACTAACAAGTATGTTGGTGACATTAATATTAAAATAAGTAAGATGGTAATCTCGAAGAATGAGTGAGAGTAGATTGGTGACAAAATGTTTTAACCCAATTGAAAACGTTAAACCTTTTCTTATGTAACTACATGCTAATTAAACACGATATAATCGTTGGATAAGGTTCAAATACAACTGTTGATTAGTGTAGTAATAGTAGGACACAATTCTAACTATATACGTGTCCCTACTCCAAGAACTAAATATAGAAAAAAGCTCAACTGAATCCAATATTTGATATATGTAACCTCTTTTACTCTACCAAACCAATTACAGTGTTCAAATCAAACATGTCGTTGTAGAACGTTGACATCGTTTCTCCACCACCACTGTCACCGGAATCAAAGCTACCTCCATCTCGTGCATCTTCTCCGGCAACACTAGATCTATCTCCATCAACCGAACTACTGCAACTTCCGGTGAAGACGACCAGCCAAAATCATTTCCATTTGTTTTTTACTACTTCGTACATCTTCAACGGTGCAATTGGGGTTTCGGTAAGTGGATCCCGTGGCGAAGTAAATATGCCTTTTGTTGTTGCTAGAACAAGAAGTCAAATTTCCTCCGATTCCGACGTAACCAAAAGTGAACGGTTTTGGTGATGGCAGAGACTGATGAACGTCGACAGTGATCGATGAAATAACAGAAGCGACCGGAGAAACACCGGCAGCAACCAAGAATGCCGCCGCAGCAACCGTGAACGCGGCCGCAACGATCAACGTTGTCACACCCCGCTAAAGCGGAAATATGAGGTGTAACAACACAATGACTTCACAACGTGAGGTACAAAAAGTTCACCGTTCACAACATGCTACTACTAGATATTACAAGTGTTTACATACGTTTACAACACAAAGTACGAATCATACAACCCAAAATACATCCATAAAATAGAACAAAAATAGAGCACAAGACAGCAGTATCGAAACAGCTTAGACAGGGCTTCAACCCACTATTACTTACCATTTCCCGAAAAGCATGTAAAACGAGAGGGTCAACTATAAAATATAGTTAGTGAGTTCACAGGTTTCAAGTTTCAAAAGCCATTTAAAAGTTTCGAAACCATGTTTAAAAGATTCACGTTGCTACGTGAGAAGTTATTTATATGCATAGCCAAGTACATTCAAGAACGATGTTTATAATGCTTGAGTCCACAACCAAACCTCTGATGATACCCCGAAACAAATCATGCCTATCACTAACATGATTTAAGTACATGGTCTCATGCCCCCGCGAGAAATGAGTGAAATGGGACCTGATACATAGTCTTATGCCCCCGCAAGAAACGAGCGGAATAGGGTGGGAGTGTCTAATCTCAAATAACGTTATCTATAATAACTATCGGCTCAAATGAGTTAATGTGTTGTGTGAAAGAACGAGTCCCTGGGGGATTTCACATACGATAGTTAAATCAAGCACATAACACGAGCGCATAAATTGTAAATGAACACATACAAAATAAGTACTTGCACAAGAACAACATTTGCAATAAGAACCACATGCTTTTCACCCCAAAATATTTAATAAAACATTAAAAAGAGAGACTGTGAATACTCACGATTGAGTGTGAGCATTGTGTTTGGATGTATTCTGCTTGCAAACCGGGTACGACTCCTATCCAAGGCCTATGAACACGAAGGTTCTAGTTAGGATTTCATCTAAGTTGGTTTGTTAAAATTGTTTAGCTAGCTAATCAAATAATAAAGTGTTGTTACATGTCTGTTTTTCCGTTGAGTTTGTTAACAATTATAATTGGCTTTGCAAACAATATAATAGAAACACAAGCATTTCACACCCAAAAATTACCAAATTTTCTATACTTGGCACAATATTGATTATGGAATTTCTATAAAAATTTGGAAATTTTTAGGTTTATAGATTATTTATTATCACTTTTTGTCCAACATATGATGGAAATTGAGATTATATTGCAAATGGCCATGAAAAGTTACAAAATTTTTACCACATCACTTTGTATTTAAAACTAGACTTGTATAAAAATTTTAAGTCTTTTGAAGCTACAAAACTCTGTTTTCAAATATTTCATGATTAATAACACCCAAACTAGAATAAATACCAAATAATACCCAAATAATGTGATTTTTGATGTGGAGTGTTATTTTATGTTGAAAACATCACAGAAAAACTTCCAGGAATTTTTGGTTTGAATAACTAATTTCCATGATTTAATTCCTTGTTTTAGCGCTAGTTTTGTATTTTCTTAAAGAAAATATAAGTTCCAAAAATTCCAAATTTAATTCCCACGGTACTTTATACCATAAGGAAGTTGAGAAAAATCGTTTTCATATTTTTAACATGTTTGTGGCCCATTTTATGAATTTTGTAATATAGACAACACACATTTAGCCATTTTCTCAAGTTTTTCTATTTTGTGTGTTTAGGCATTTTATTAGCATACAAGCACACTCTTTCAAGACATAAGATTTTTACCCTACTCAGATCAGCATGTTAGGTGTCTAAAATATTTTTGTTGTAATTTTTGTAGTACATTTGAACTCTTGATCGTGCCTCACAAAACTAAGGTGACAGAAAAGTTGTTGTAGCGTACCAGTTTTGTGTGATATGTTTAGAGGTCGAATAATTGGGTTTGAAAGCTAACACCTTAAGCTAAATTCACGAAGATAAATCAGTATTTTTTGACAAGTATTTATTTAGTTATGGCCTGTTAAAATCGGACTAAGAAATCTGGCAGATTGCATGTTTGAGTGTAAGTTAAGTTTTGAGCCAAATACTACCACTCAAATCATGATTTGAGTTTTGATAACATGCATGTACCATCATATTTCCAAAGAGTAACATATTTCTAACAATAATTTCCTTTTTATCCACATCAAAGTTAAGAAAAAGACGATTTTTGCAAGATTTAGGAAGTAGTTTTGCATTTTAGCTCTTGATTTTAGTTTGATCATGTATCATCCTTTCTTTTAAGCACATAAAGATGTGAAAAGAATGATCTAAAAACATCAAGCATATGTTAAAGGATATCTAACAATAATAGACATAGAACCATAGATTTGAAGGTTAAAAAAGAAAGAAAAGAGGCTAGAGATGTGTTTTTACCTTTGTGTTTTTGAAAATTACTCAATGAACTCTTGATTTGTAGGATTTGAGAGGTAAAAGTGGCTGAGATTTAGTGTGTGTTTTGAGAGAAAATGTGTGTGTTTTTCTTTGGAGATAATGAGTGTTTACATGAATGAAAGGAAATGTGGACTGTTGAAGTGAATAATAAAGATAATGGTGAGATTTGTATGGAAAAGTATGGGTGGTGGTGCATAGGCAGATTTTTATAGTTAGTGGGGGGATAGGGGGTTTAAATTATTTTATTTTTGTTAAATAATGTGCTTAATTGTTATTTTAATTGTTTATATAAAAATGTATAAGTCTTGTATTAATGAAAGACTTAAATGTTGATGTTTTGGTGCTTAATAATTGAGTTTTATAAATTGAAGTTTTTTAATTTCTAAAATACTTCAAATTGTATTTAGATTGCATATAATGGGTGTTCTAGTATTAGTTTGTTGGATTCGAGTTTCGTTTACGTAGTTACGGAACTTTAATTTAATTCCGATTTCGCAATACAATAGAATTTTGAGATAATTCAAGAGACTTAATTTGTTTTGTTTTTCTTGGCACTTTATAACCTAATTAAGAAATTCTCAAGTACCTAAGGTTCGCTAAGCAATTTCTAAAGTGATTATGCAGTTTCAGTGTAGTTAAGGAGTCGTAATTTAGAATTACCGATAGATTTTTGAGAAAGCTGTAAATGTCAAGATTTTATCCTACCATTATTACAATAACCTACTTTACCACAATAACGCCTCTCTATAAACGATCCCCTTACTTTTAAAGCGAGTACAACAAGCTTCAATTGTTGTAACCAAACCAAACCATTCTTTACAAAAAAAATTTAGTTGCCTTTCCCCTATCAAATTACACATATTGATTGTGCAAACGGTACAGAAGATCCTTGTAGTACTGAGATGGAAGTTCATCATCAAGAAACCGATAACGACTACAACAGTTGCCTTTCCCCTATCAAATTACACAAACATAACCACCATCAAGATAACAAAATATATAGCAACACTATTGAGAAAACAAGTTAAATACTTACGTAATTAGGGCACCCAATTTATCTACGACTTGGGTTTTTTAGTGTCCAAGATGTTTTTACATACTAACTATCTCCACACTAGCAATGCACTTCGTCGGGTCTAATTAACTTCGCACCAGGTGAAGATGTTGATGATGACGCCAATAATTTCGAACTCGGATCTTCAGGGGAGTACCAGATATAACGGGGAGTACCAAAGAAGATGGGGAGACAAGTTGGGGAAATATTAGGGTTTCAAATACATGAATGTGAGAAATGAGTGGGAATTGAAAAGGTGAGGTTTATTAGGGTTTCAAAAAACGGGTTTGGTTATTTGAAATGGGCATTTTCTTTTCGGGTCAAAATTTCGACGTGGCAATGTGCGTCGACTCTGAGTTGGCTGCCTATTTTGCTTCATCGGTTACATGTCATCAAGGTCCCGGTTTCAGGTCATAGACATCATACAATAGGCGGTTTTACAAGTTAACATCATAAAATAGAGACATTAAAAGTTAACACCATATAATAGAAAAATGTGAAAGTTTAGCGCATCACGAATCAATAAACCCTAGAAATTTCGAGTAATCAAGGAAAATTGATATCATGGATACGGGTTTCGGATATAAAAATTCATTATCTAAATTTGTGAATTTTTAAAATTCGAGTATCTAAAATTTCAAATATCCATTTTGAACATGTCTAGTCATGGTTATAAAACTCGGCCGAGGTGGCCGAGTACTTGTCGAAAAAATAGCAGATCGGGCGTAAGTACTAAGACGCCTAGCCATGAATTGGAAGATCGGACTAATTACTCAGCCAATAGTCAAAAGTGGTCAATATTTGGCGAGTGATGAGTTATAGCAAGACGAGGTAGTAGCCACAACGACGATCAAGGAATTTTGGCAATCTATCTCTGAAAATAGATAAAAAAATTAAATAAGATGAAAATTATATATGATGAAAAAATGTGAGAAACGTGAGGTGTAAAATTTTACATCTTAGTCCATATTTATACTATATTGTTTATCTGTATCCAAATAATTTTTTAATTTGCTTTCAAGTCTCTTTTTTGTGTAAGTATTACAACATTTTGTATATTGTTAGTGACAGATTCAAGTATTTTTGTCAATGGGTCTAAGAAATTATGAATCAACATGAAACATAATCATAACATCAACAAAATCGTGAATCTACATCAATAAACACAACAAATAGCTTAAAACAACTAATTTTAATTTACTTTCTCCTATTAAAATTTACACATGTATTTAAAAGAATCTTACGTAATTATATTTTTTTAATTTAACTTCGTATATATCATCTTTGTTTATAAAAAATATAAGTTTGCATAGCTATAGTAGTATGAAATATTAATGTTCATTAATTCGAGAGGATGCAACATTTCTTTTAGCATTATAATGTGTTTTTTTAAGAGTTTAGATGAGTGGGCTAGTGGAAATGGTAATGATCATAGTGTTTGTTTGATATACATATCTTTCCAAAATTGAAATCAAACCCTTCATGGTTTTTTCAGACCATGGATAGGTGTGTGTTTCAAAACATTTGAACAATAATGAAACACATAGTCATATCCATTCCCTACAACAAATCAAACACCCCTTTAGTATAATCAAGGATTTTTTTTAATGAACTTATTAAGCAATAATCAAAACAATATTTAAAATAAAAGCAGACGGAGTAATATATTTTATAATATACATATGTTAGTTTAGTTTTCTCATAAGTATACCAAACTAAGAGTTAAGTTGATATTTTATATAGTTGAGGGCTAAAATGAGTATTTGAACAAAAACAAAGGATTTGAAGAAAACATGCATAAACAAGTCTTTCAAGTCATACCTAAATAAAACATGCATAAACAAGTCTTTCAAGTCATACCTAAATAAAGAAAACCTAAAAATTCATACTAGTAATACTCGGAATCAATGCTTCAATATCTTCTCCAAGTTCTTCCTCCATTTCTTCCTCACCTAAAAGTAAAAGGACTTAAAATTATTATCATATGTAACAAAATAAAAAATAATATATTATATTTAAGTTACAAAGTGGATGAAGTCATGAACTATAATACCTTCTACATCGAATAACCAATCACGAGTACATAGCAATACCTCGGCATTTGATGATGATAGGGAACTTCTATACTTGCTTATGATCTGACCCCCAATACTAAATGATGATTCAGAGGCAACAGTAGTGATTGGAATTCATAATATATCACAAGCCATTTGAGCCAATCGTGGATATCGCCCTTGATTATCTTTCCAATATTGTAAAACATCAATCTTTAGTTTTCTGTTAAGTTCAGGTTCCTCCAAATACTTAGTCACTTCTGACTTGTCACTCGTATCAACCCTTTGATATTGACTTGGAAATGCCTCAAATGCATCCAATTCATCCTCTTCAAGTGTATTACCTTCACCAACATTTGAACTCCCTGTTGTGCAATAATCATGTATCGTCTCTGGTTGAATCTCGTACTCCTTATATAGCTTGTAAAAGCCATCAACAATCAATTTCATTTTCTTTTCACGTATTGGCTCCTCGAGGTTAAGTTTTGAAAAGCAAAACTCAATAATCTTAACCTTATACCGAGGATCCAAACTAACCCTAAATGACAAGACAATACAATAATTTTCCCAATATTTATCAAACTTCTTTTTCATGTACTTTGCCAATTTCTGAATAATGGGATCTGGACTGTTGATATTCGTTTCAATATTACATTGAATTTCCTATACTTTGTGAAAATACAAGTTAGAAGTTGGATAAGAGCTACCGGAAAACAAAGTTGTAATCTCATAGAAAGGCTTCAAAAACCTTGTGATTTCTTGTATCCTTGTCCATTCTTCTTTTGATGGACAAGTCAAGAAGGATTGATCAACAAGTTCTAATCGAGAATAAGCTTGCATGTAAATTAATGCACAATCAAGCATAACATATGTCGAGTTCCATCTAGTTGGACAATCTTGATACACAAGTCTTCCACATTGCAAATTAAGTTGTTGAATACATTCAGCAAACTTAATTTTTCTAGCAACACTTCCTCTAATATACTTGACCGAATCTCGAACCTTATGAATAACTTCATCAATTACCTTTAATCCCGCTTGAACAATTAGATTTAATACATGTGCTCCATCACGCACATGCATAAATTCTCCTTACAAACTGACCCACCATTCAAAGACAAATGAAATCCTAGAGTATCTACTAACCCATCACTATATTTTACATTATCCAACGTGATAGTGAAAACCTTCTTCTCAATGCCCCAATCAACTAAAAAGTTTATCACGTACTCTGCCAATATAGAACCGGAATGAGGACGAATAAATCTAAAGTTAAGGATTTTTTTCATTAAAACCCAATTCTCATCGACATAATGAGCCGTCAATGCCATATATCCATCTGTCGTGATCGAACTCCACAGATCAGCCGTCAAACATATTCTACTAGTTACATTTGCCAACTTTGTTTTAAGAATCATCTTCTCTTTCTCATATATTTTTAAGATATCAGCCTTTCCTGTGTTTCTTGATTTGAGATACACATCTCTATGTAGAAACTTATGCAAGTCTCTCGTTGCCTCGTGTTCAACATAGCTAAACGGGTAGTTATGTTTGATGACTACTACTGCCATTTTCTCTCTATACATGGCTTGATCCAAAGGGGCATGCTTTTGTTCTGGACCAGACACTCTAAGGTCAAAACAATTTGGGAGATGTCGCTTCAAGTTAGACGTTCCCGAATTAGGATTGGCACTCAACGCTTTATTACAACCGGTACAAATTGCCATTCTAGACCCATCCGGCTTAATAAACTTTTCAAAATACTTCCATACATCAGAATGCTCTTTGTTTGATGTCGATGAACAAACATCATCTTCATTCTCCTCGCCGATACTTTGTTGTTCCGACATCTTAACCAACTATTATGGTTATCTACAAAAGAAAAAAACAATCATCAGTCATAAATTCTAAACCCTAAACATACATATACTAAGCCCTAAACATACATTTATATATACATAGATATAACAATGACAATAATATGATATGATATTCGAAACCGTAGGACATATATGTAGTCTCCTGGAGCAAATTAACAATTACTTACAAATTACTTATCCCATGAACTTGGAGCAAAAATGTAGTCATGTTCATTTTATTTATATTAATTCACCATAAACTTTAGTGGATCTAGATCTATTCCAACTTTCTGTATTTATTTACTTAACTTTAGTATTCAAAGTTTTCAACACATCAAGTTATCAAAATAAGATAAGATTCACAGATGTGTTAATACATCAAACACCTACATTTATATTGTTCAAATAATTGACAATTCTGTACTTGAGGATCCCTGTCGCGCATACCCGCGATAAGATATTGAATACTTTTATGTTAATTACAACGCAGATGAATAAAAAACACAAATATATTGTGAAATCATTAGTTTATTAGAATTTGTTTTTTATACCTATCGATGTATAGCTCTATTAACATGAATACAAAATAATTGTGGCGGCCGGAAGACAGTGAACGGAGGATGGTGGTCGGAAGACGGCGAACGAAGGATGGTGGCCGGAGGTCCGCGAATGGAGGATGGTGGCCGGAAGTTGTGATGATTGGATTTTTAGATTTTCAGTTTTCTCGTGATTGTGTGAATGAGCGTTGTCAGAAACGAATTAATGTCACATGAACCCAGGAGTATTGAAAGTCCAGTCAAGTAAAGCCGAATTAAAAAAAAAAATGAAGTCCAAAATCACCCATTAAGCAATCCTTTTTAGCCAAAACTCATCCAAAATATTTTAAATGGGCTATTTTTGCCAGGTATACATTAAACTGACATGTAAATACATTTATTTTATTTTTTTCAGTTGTACGGAGCACCTGACCCCATTTGCACCTGAGTGGCTCTACCCCTCACTGTAAGTCAGTTTGGGAGGTATTTTTTTTCTCTTAATGACCGGTTATCGAATCGAATAGGGCCTTTGGTCTAGCATCATATGAGATGTTTACCAATCAAGAAGTTGTGAGTTCAAGTTTCATTTGAAGAAATGTATATATGTGTGGTTGTATATAATGTCAAGGTGGTAGGCTAGACTTTATAATTTTTTCTTTATAAATATGTAAATTCGTAACGATGGCAAGATGAACAAAAGACTATATTTTGTTAGTCTTTACACTAAATTCTAGTCTAAATAAAACAAAAAAGAATAATTTTAACCTTCAAAACCATAAAAAATTATTCACTTGATAATGAAGAATAAATTATATTGAAAATAAAAGAACTCAAAACCAAAAGTTTCTTTTATGAGTATTAGAGAAATACGGAGTAAAACGAATATAATTTTCCTAGTTACTTTAACAATATATAAAATCTACATGTATACTTTCTTTCTTCTCTAATATTTACACTTCAACACCTAGAATTTTTTCCCTTTTTTATTTACATTTGCTCCTTTACTGATATGTACACACGACAACTCAGACTTGAACTTTACTAAATACCACAACCGACCATTAAACTTTGACTCAATTTAAAAATAGTTAACCACTCCTTTTATCGTTTTTGCCTTGGACCGGTAAAATATATACTCCTCGCATCGAACAAGGTCGACAATTAGTACGCAGCCTGACTAACTCTAGTTGGCAGGGACGTCATCCCGATAGTATTATCTGTATATTCAGTGGCTAGTATCATATAGCTAATGGTTATATTTTGTAATCATGAGGACTTCTATGCACTACAACTAGTTTAAAGTAGGTACGCGCAAGGATCTGTTGTTAGTTTTTCAATCATCGCATGCAACAGTTTGTATGTTTTTCACCCCAGTTTGGAAAGTAGTAAAAAAATAGTAAAATAGGGGCTGTGAACTCACCTAGTGAGTTGTGTGAGTGCTAACGTTTAGAAATGAATGTTTGCCCAAAATAGCCTCCTAGCGCTTCTTACGCATGAGGTCGTATGTATAAGTAGATAGCTAACCGCATATTTATGTTTGTAAAAGTAGATGGCTACCCGCACATCTATGTTCGTTTAAGTAGATGGCTACCCGCTCATCTATGCTAGTTGTTCACTCAACTAGTAGTTTGAAAATATATTTCGTTTTTGAAAAGTGTACGACCCGTTGGTGATATTTTATTTATATTAGTTCTCAAAATATTAATAATTTCATACAATAGTGTAATATCCAAAAATAAGCGTCGTTTGCTTGTTCGTTTAATAAATACATACGTAAGTAATATATTTATAACAGGAAATGATAGTACGTATCATTTATACTTAGATTCATAAGTTTCTCGAAAACATAGTGACGTATTTCGTTTATACGGAAATTGATAGTATGTATTTTGTTGCTTTTTTTTGTCTGCTGGAACAGGGTTTACCCATCCGAGTGAAGGCTCACTCGTCCGGGTAAGTCTAAGCAGACCGGGTGACATGTCACCCGTCCGGGTGACTGACCAATAAAACTCCGTGTACGTTAATTCACCCATCCGAGTGAAGGGTTACCCGTCTTCGCTATTTAAACTAACTTTTTCGCACTTTAACAAGATGAAACATGTTCCTAGTCCGAAATATGAATTTAAGGGTTTTAGTTACTCGTTTTAACATTTACGTTTTGCTTCCTGTTTATAAACCCATTTTTCGCTCGTTTAACGATTGTTTCACCATTTTAACTACAATTCCATTTTTAAACACTTTCAAACTCATCATAATATACATATCATCAAAATCATATATCTAGGAACTCATTTTAACATTCATTTCGTTCTTGATCATTTTAAACTAGTTTTAAATTATTTTAACCGTTTAACTTTCTAAATCAGTGTTTTATCATACATTTTTGTCGAGTTTCACAATAGAGTGAACATCTAGCATGTAGGTATTCAAAATGTAGGTAATGAAGAGACCAAGAAGAGTTTCCTTACAAAACTTTAGGATGAAAAATAATAAGAAGAGAAGAGAACTTAAACTTGAGCTTGAATCTTCAACCCAAATCCTTTAAAACCCGATTTCTAATATTTTCTTCTAATGATTACAATTCTCAAGATTATGAGAATTTCCAGAAAATCTAAGCATGTTTATGAGCTCAAATAGTGTATAAGTGATATATAACAATGGTGGTTCGCTGTGGATTATGGTGGTGTTCTTGAAGAAGAAGATATGATGAAGATGAAGGTAATGAATGGTGATGAAAAGGAGGGAGAAGAGAGAGTAGCTGCAGATTTCTTGTGGAGTTGTGGAGGGTGTGTGTGTTCTCCTAACTCTCTTGTCATACTTAACAAATGATCACAAAGGAAGCTTGAGGCATGTCATTTACATCATTAAAATTGGCCGGTGATGGGGTTGGAGTGTGAAAGTAGCCAATAGGAAGAAAAATGGTGGAGGCATGGGATGGGAGGGAGGAAAATCTGGCCAGGAGAGGGAGAGGGGAGGTCAAAGGGGAGGGTCCCATGCTTTACTTCTTGAACCCTTTAAGTGTCTTAGATAAATATTTAGGTTGTTTAGGTTAATTAGTGATTAATTAAGTGTTAACTAGACAATTAGGGTTGAATAAGAGCAATTAAAAGATATTAGAATTATATTAGTCAATTACAAGTTATTCGTAAATTATCGATGTTTTGTTAAATTAATCTCGTATTCATAACCGTTGATGTGCTTGATTTAACTTGTGTTCGCGTTTATCTTCAATTATCGAAAAGGTTATGCTCATGACCTAGCATAATACTATAAGTAAATAAATACTATTTAATATCAAATAGTTTTGCGTTATTTATGGAAGTTTTATCACCAATGTTCTTGTTTGTCGGAAATCATCCGATCGTAACGCGCAATTCTCAATAACTACGTAAACGTAATGCGTCATGCATTAAAATAATGCACACTAAAACATGCAACGTGAGCGTGTGCTAGAATTATCTTAGACTAAGAATGCATGTTGATTGTGTATGGAAATGTACCGGTTTTCGAGGGTTGTCACATTGAGGGGGGACAATGTCCATTAAAGTCTCCAATCTCGTAACGATATTTTCATAAACTTCTTGGGTATTTGGCTCCTCTAGGACAACAAAAAAATCTATTAGATCGGGAAGTGAATCATCTGAAAAGATTGGTGGGATACAATCAAACGTAACTAGTTGTGGGACGTATTCAACCACGACGGTTTGAATAGGGATGGTTTCACTTCTCAAAGTAGGTGTGCATTCCTCCAGTCCTTCTGAAGTTGAGTCTTCCATAATAATCTTATCCTCCGGGCTCTCGAGTTCTATCTCCTCGTCTACCTCATCGTACTCGTCACTCCGGCCGGAAGTTTCGAGCGGCAGTGGTTCGAAAAGTTCTTCTAGAATGAACTCTTCGTCGGTCTTGGACATTGATAGGCCGAGAATGGGTGGAAAAGAAGATTTAGAAGATTGTGAAGGTGTGGAAGTTGAAGGAATTTTCCAACCAGACTTGTGCGAATGCAAGTCTGTGTCGGATAATGCAGATGCAGTGTATGTGTCACCCATCTTCCTGTAACAGAGAGTTGGATCTAACTTGATTCCTACTTTCCTCTCACTCGAACATATTCTTGTTCGCTCAAGATTTTAGACAACTTATCAGCAATACTTCTAAGCATGTCTTCTTGTTCTTTTATATTTGTTCAAGTAAGTGGGTTGTGAGGAGGTGAGAATGCAGCATTGATGCTGAGAAAGGCTGAGGGTCTATCTCTCAATTCAGGACTCTCGTATACTGGGTGGATATATTTCAAATGGTTTAGGATAGGAAGGTTGATGTTGATGTTGTTGGAAAGCATAAGGGTTCTATTGATAGTGCATTTGAGTTTATAAGTACCCTATGTTATCCGAATACATCAGATTGTACCTTTGACATTCTACATCTAATTTGCTTTTACTCTTACATCTATTTTGTATTGAGTTAACCAGACTTCGCATTTGATCTAATATCTGCTTTTGAGTTGCCATTTTCCAAGTGTTCAGAATAGATGGCATCAGAAGAAGGATTCTAAGAATTATGGTAGGGGTGAGAAGGGAATTTAATCTAAACTGAACTAAACTAATCTAATCCTAACTACTCTAAACTATTGACAAAATGTAACTTCTGACAAGGATGGTGAGTCCTCGTCAAAATGATCTCTTAAAAACTAATTTATTTAAACCGGCTCCAAATCGTACTAACGTCCCAGCAGCGGTGCCAAAAACTTGATGGGGCACCGAACAGTTAGTTTTGTCGTCACGACGGTGTCGTTGTCGGACAAGGTCGCCGGACGGTGACTGAACGGTGCGCCATCAGTGGGTTGTTTTATATTTTTAGTGCAGGGTGTCTTGAATTACTTACTACTACTAACTAAAGTGAGTAAGCGGTAACTTGACTCATGTGTCGTTCTGTGACGGTCGATTTGAAATGGAGCTTGTTTGGATAATTCAGTATTCAAGATAGGGTTTTAGATAGTTGGGTAGAAGTTTTGGTTTTTATCTATTTAAACTAATAAAGCAATAAAATAAACTAAACTAGCTAGCATGCAAGGAATAATAAAGGACAGGGAAGATGTGGTTTGCCATGATTTAGTATAGTGTTGGGATGATGTTTATTATGAAGACATTTGTTAGACTAACAGACAGATATACCTTGGTGTAAACACTAGAACCCTACTAGTTTAGCATATGTTCTAAATTGGCATGTCACCAAGAACTAGGTTATTGTGATGTTGGTCAGAAGTGGTCATGCTCAACTCCCAACACTGTCCTATTACGGAACTAGTGACCCTCTTTGGAATATGTAGATTCCCTAAGGTGCATGAATAGAGTACCTTTCTTGGAATATGAAGATTCCCTGGGGTGCAAATGACCCTTCTTGGAATATGTAGGTTCCCTCGGGTGCGTGAGTAGCAGCCCTACTAGAATCTGACCTTTCTTAACACCCGAGTTTATCTTTCATTCTCCTAAGTGCAAATAATAATCTTCATTTATAATTGTGGTTTAAATAGCTTTCTATGAATGACTTTGATCGAATTTAAAGGTGATAGACAAACTAGAACACTTAATGATTCTTCGTCTTCCTTTTTAGATCCATAAAGTAAGTTTGTATTTTAGCACATTGAAATTCCATTTATGAATTAAAACCAACCCTTACTTAAGACTACCCACTAAATCCCTTGAATCTGAGCCACTCGGCCACCTGTCCTGCTCTAGCTGAACGGCGCGATCTGGGCTACCCGAGCTGGACTTCGTCCGCTGAGGTCACCGAGAGGGTTGATGCGCGCCCAATGGTCGATCGCGACGAGGCGTCATCGGGATATATCCCGCACGTTGACCGAGGGGCACACAATCAGGGGGCTTAATAACTTTGTAAAGCTGGGGCTCAACTATATGTATTACATACTACGCTGGGTGAGTAAGCAACAAGTATAACTCGAGATCGTTCAAAGATCGTCACGAATTGAAATGAAGGTTGTGCCTAAGATAGGTCCTATATTAGGATGGGGTTGTGTAAGGTAGGTAGATTTGGTTTGTTTTGATTTTAATTAAACTACTTGCATAAAAGTAAATTTTAAACTACGGATAGATAAATCAAATAGATATGGTGTGATTACTGAAACTTCGACAATTAGGTTTTCTGGATGATGTTCATTATAAAGATAATCAGGGACATTCCTGAATATATATCAGATAAACTATCGATGTAAACACTAGCACCCTACAAATCTAGTCTATAACCTAAAAATATGTATGTCATTGAGTACTAGGCTATCATGAGTCTGATCAGATCAGGTCGTTCGACCCCAACACTGTTGGTATGGACTAGTGACCCATCTTGGATAAATATCCTAGGTGCATGAATAAGGTAACAGACTGTTTATAATATCTGACCTTTATTAACACCTAAGTCTACTTGATTTTATTAGGGTATGTACTAATTGTTTACTATGTACGTTAAATTGTCAGTTATTTAGAGTTTGTCGTTTTAAGCATCTGAGACTATTTCTAAACTCCATTTAAAATGTTTAAAAGCTCGACTACTTTTGTCATGGGCTAGACCCTCCTTTGCAATCAGTCGTTCTTCCCTAAACATACTTATGATGAATCTAAAGTTTACCGGTATATTCATAGCTTTCGTGTTCAGACCATGTCTAGGGGTGATTCCTAGTTATATAACAAAATAAGATACCAACGGCTTTTCCCGGGCTTCCACACTTGTATTACACACGATGGTGGTTCCATTGTTGTACCAGGTACTTAGCCGAATTACAGTAGTTACGTTGTCCTATACAATACACAGATAACTACCTTCTGTAATTAGGCTTGGTCAATTCCTAACAACTAAGTGATAGCCACGTGAAGAACTGGAAAGGGTAATTCATAAATTAGATCTGGTGCATGATGAGTCTAACCGGATACATAGCAAAACGATTCCTAATTATATAATTATAAGATTAATTAATCATCATCCGTACTTCTAATTATCTAAATTTCAACAATCACAATAATAAACTACTCACTAATCATGACAATAAATAAACGACAATCAAGATAAACATGCAAGATAAACATTTTATAAAGTATGAGATGATAGATATCACCCAGAAATAAGTAGCGTATTATCGAGAACTTTACAATCTTGAATTAAAGCTTGAACACCACAA
Organism: Logfia minima; assembly: GCA_963921325.1. NCBI lineage: Eukaryota > Viridiplantae > Streptophyta > Magnoliopsida > Asterales > Asteraceae > Logfia > Logfia minima. Next base: position 12,051,934 of record OY992767.1, on the reverse strand, counting down.
TCCTTGATTACAATTAGTAGCTCCTCTAATCTAGCTTAATTACCACTAATTAACTAACTAAGTAATATTTACAAGTTGCTAGTTTTCTAGAGAGAGAAGTGTGTGTGTAATGAATGAATGAAAGTGTGAAGGTGTGTTAAGGAGGTTGATGGAGGGGGGTATTTATAGGCTTAAGCATCCTCAAAATACACCCAAGTTTCTCACTACCCGTATGGGGGTGTGGTATAAAAATCGAATCTTTAAGGTGAACCTTAACACCCCACATTGACACCCATTGGACCTTGGGGGTATGCACAAGACCAAATAGTGAGTGAAAATCACCCTAAATGAGGGATACCCCCAATGTGGGAGGGCGTATACGCCCATGGTGAGAGTATACGATCACCATGGCCGTATACCCTCTCCTCTTGGCCGTACGGTGCTAGGTCGCGAATCTTGAGTGCGGGATCGTAACGCAGTTTCTTCATTTTGCTCTAACTTTTTCGTTCTTGATTTGTTTTGAGCGATTCTTACGTCCACGTTCTCGTAATCTCCTGAGGAACATTTTAAAGATAATTTTCACCTTCTAATTTGGATATTACGATAAAATGAACGTGTGCTTAATTTATGACCTTTTAATGCGTTTTTCGTCCCCTTTTACCATCTTTTGAAATAGGTTAAGTTTTGACCGAGTTAACAAAATATGCTTGATAATGACAATATAAGTTTGTTTTTTTTTTAATTCTAAGTCCGATGTGGGGTTAAATAATGTACATAAAAACGTGAATTTTTATGTTACATCAGAGGTGTTTGCCACTTTCCTCGTCACGCTGCCCCATCCACATCATGACTACAACTGTAGCTCTGATACCACTTGTTAGGGCCGATACTTAGCCTAACAACATGTGCAACATATAAGCCGGATTGGGTTCCACTCTAAAATCAATTGATGATAGAGGGAGTAGCCCCTGAACTTATATGCATACATTTATTTCTTTTAGTTTTTGATGTAGGACATTGGTTTGCACCCAACAATACCACCTAGATACCTATACAATTCATTAGTATTACGATTTCCTCTCAAATTATACATACTTAAAACTACAAGTGTTAACGAGTTGAGCGTTAACGAGTACTCTAGTTTGAACTTGTTTAACTCGAGTTTGAGTTTAACGTGAACAAAAAATTACTACATGATTAGTTTTACGAGTCGAGTGTAAAAGAATTAATATTCGACTTGGCTCTTTGTAAAGCTCGTTTAATTTTGAGTCAAACGAGCTATTTGATCATAACGAGTTGAACCCGCAAAACTTATATAAGAATTTAGTATATTTAGAACTTTAAATTAAACGTAAATAATATATTTGAACTTAATACCTCAAAAACAAAAGAGTTCATGTGAGTGTGAACTCGAACTATGAAATGGGTTTATCATGCTGTTGAGCTTGAAAAATTAGTTTTTTAAAAAATAATTCAAGTGACTAAACGAGATTTTCGAGTTCGATCTCAATAAATAATAAATTATTTAAATTTGAGCACAAATACAACCTTAAATTTTATCCGAGTTTGATTTCGATCGATAAGAACAAAACATGAACCCGCCACCATTGGTAGATTTAAGAAACTTCTTATTAAAAAGATTTGATATCCAATTTTGATACCTCTTCCTACGACCCAAACACTCCTGTCACTTGTATTTCTATTCCCATTCCTGTAGCTTCAAACCAAACGCAAACTAAGTTGTCAACAATATTATGATATTATTTTTCTTTTTGTATTTACCTTTTTCTTGAAAAGGAGGGGTTGTTAAAGAAATAAGATAAATCAGCAATAAGAAAAGAGAAAAAAATAATAATCCGGGAATGAAACATTAAAACCTTGTGTGATAGCAGATGAATAACGATAGCAACAGAAAAAGAAAAGGGAATCGAACCCCAATTTATTAACATTTCCGAGCTCAGATTACAGTGTAAGAAAGAAAGAAAGAAAGATGTTGTTTCAGGTGGGAGGTGAAGGGAGTCATCCCACTTTCTTTGAGATGTCTGCTGCTCAACAACTTCCTTCTAGTCTCCGTGCTGCTCTTACCTATTCCATCGGTGTATATATCTATATCTATATCTATTTCATTTTGTTTCTAGGGTTTTCGGTTTTTCATTTGTTAAATCATTTCTAAGTTCAATCAATCAAATTCAGGTATTGGCTTTAAGAAGACCTTTCCTTCATAAAATATTGGACTATGAAGACGAATTCTTTGCTGCCCTAACTCTCATTCTCGAAACTCACAGTTTACGTACCACAGGTATACCCATACATACCTTCTATTCTTTATGTATATGTATTTAATTTAATTAACTAAATGAACTATATCAAGTTTTAGTTTAGGCGATGTAAATGGCTATTTGACTGTGGGGAGTCAATGTAGGAATGGAATACTTGTTCATTTAAATGTCGGTTTTTGGTACATAAATCTAAATGTAGGAGCCGGAGAGGGCGAGTCTTTTTTGACTCAGATGTAGGTGGGCTAGCCGGGGTATCCCGTGAGCATTTCTGATCCTTTCCCTGCCCATCCCTAAGATGTTTACCTGATGAGAATTCAACCTAAGGCCTCTTGTGAGGAAAGTGAGATGCCTTACCACTAGGCCACCTTGGTGATGTTTTCGGTACAAACTCAGGGTATAATTACTAGGTTATGATGTATTATCCTTTTTTAATTTACAAATGTTACCTCCACGGTAAAGGACAATGGTCCATTGCAAGTGATACATTTGTATTAAGTTCACAAAAGTGTTATTGTTATATAGATTGCTATGATTTTATTAGAGGGATCGATGAAATTTGCTTCACAACTTCACGTATAGTGCAATGGTTGTGAATGCCTAAATATTTGTTTTTGTGTTTCCACTGTAGTGTGAGAGAACTGTTCTTGAATTTGCAATATTTGTTAGTTAGCATAACAGTAAAAAACATAGACAGAAAGTTCATAGATTTTAGAGGGCTGTCCATTTTCTTGATGAAAGTTTGTACGACTTCTACAAAGTATGGCGTGTAGATAAGTAAATTCATATTTTGAAAGTATGTTCATCAGGTGTTGATTTTGAAATTATTATTCTTTTTGTATACCTGATTGATAAATGATAAAGAAGGATAAAGGATGTGATGTAGCATTAGTGTCTCTTAGGGCCTGATTCTTTTCCACGTAATGGCCCATATACAAACAGTCCAATATGTACACAGACCCAAGATATATGAGATATAAAGTCAATTTCAGTTTCTTCTTCTTTTGGTAGTTAAGGATGCTTTAATCAGCCAATTTGGTCTTTATTTTCTTTTAATATTACACTTTATCTTCTTAAAGAGCGTATATATCTATATTGTTGGCCCTCGAGTAATTGAGTATGTATATTAGGGTTAGTCAATAGGAGGAGCCGTACATTTGAAATACGTGTAATACTTCTTTTTATCTTACTAACTACTAAGAACAATTATAATTTATTTGTAACAAACATTGGTGGTCTTTAGATGCAATGGAAGCTTCCTCTGAATTAGCATATGTGACCATGTTAGGCTGTGACCATGATATGACAAGACCATGCATGTTCCTATAGATTTATGTGATGTGATTATTGAGGTTCCCTAATTCCTTTAACCATTTCTTATTAAAATGATCATGTTGGTCATGCTCGTTTTTTCTCTTATTATTAACCGTATGTCAGTATGAGTAACTAACAGAATTGTTATCATTAGAGAAAAGAATTATATTCTAATAAGAACATTAGAATAATCCAAAGTCCAAACTTATCAAAATTCAGCAATGGTAAATAAATCATTTGCTGTCACCACGAGTCCCGTGCCTCTCCCAAATCACTCATGTTAAACTAATAAAGATAATTTTACTATCAGCAACTTGGTACTTAAACATGTTACATAAGTTCATCATTACACTCTGCATACGTTATGATATTATGTTTCAGTTACATTATGCTAACCTGGTGCTATTGTGCTCTCCTAGATGCTTCTTTTGCAGAGACTTTATATGGTTTACGAAGGAGAGCTGTTAATATTCATGTGAAAAAGGATGACCTTCATACGGAAGCAGGAAATAGAATTCAAAATTCTGGACTTAGGAAACGTCAAAAGCTTCTCTCAGTTGTCTTTCTGGTAGACCCACACAACCTTTTTATCTAATTTTGATGTAGTTTTTTATTTAAAAAAAAGGAGACAGTACGTGAATGGGTCATGGTATGATGCAGGTTGTGCTACCGTATTTCAAGTCAAAGTTGCATGCAATCTATAATAGAGAAAGAGAAGCTGCACTTCAAGCTAGTCTTTGGGGAAATGTTAACGAACGATTTGATGAAGTTGACGATTTGGGTGATATGAGTAGTTCATTTGCTTCAACTAGTGGTTTGGATACAGACGTGTCGGTTAGGGCACGATTCAGGAAGAGATTGAATAAGATTGTAGCTACTTTCTATCCCTGGCTGCATGCTGGAAGTGAAGGTAATGGAAGTTAATATTATTATTATTTATTATTATTATAATGCAAAAGGTGAAACAGTTGTATTAGTAGTTTATGATGATAGACATGAGAGGATGATATGTTTGCTCTCTTTCTTCCTAATTGATAACTACTTAAAAAGGAAACATAGACCTCTGCGTAGAGTTTAGCATGTGGAGTTGCTTCAACATATACCTATAGTCATGCAGAATGCCATGGCCCGCCAGTGCGGCTTTGTTCCTTGATGTTTATACTAATTGCTACAAAACTGATTTTCCAAAGAGTATACTAAATTTAACTAATTACAACTTCTTTTAATCTAATTTAATCTGAGAAAATTCTACTCCCATCTCACACGGTTTGCACAAGAATGACCCTTTTGGTCGTTTCATATATCAAATGTTCTAAACAATCAAAATTTTCCCAACACTCAAATAGCTGATTTTCTAGCTATTACAAGTTGAAACAGCTAACTTACATTCAATTACTATCTTTTACAACTTTTTCTAGATATGATTATTTATTTTGATTTATATCACATGATCACTTTTAATATGAATCCAAACAGCCCCTGAAATAACAAGAATACTTCTGTTCTGAATGTTATTATGGGGAAAAGAGTGGAGCACTTGAGTTAATCTATTGTCCGAGAGGAAAAATATATATAAGATAATGCAATACGTATGCAATTTGAGCTTTGAGCTGTTAGTTTTTCATTATCTTGTATCTTGTGCTAAACATATCCTACTAGTTTACCCTCTTCTAGTCTGAATGAATCAGACCGCCTTATGTACCTGGATGAAGTGTCTTGTTACCTTTTCTGTTAATATTCAGTTACCCTTCCTGTACTCTAGCTGATCTCTAATGATGCAGGATTAGCATTTGCGTACCAGCTGCTATACCTTTTGGATGCTACTGGATTCTATTCTCCAGGACTACATGCACTTGGACTCCAAGTTTGTCGTGCTACGGGACAGGAGCTGGTATGCAATTTTGAGTCAACTTAAAGCCTCATCTTACTTTGCTTTTATCTTTTTAGACCATTTAAAGGGTAAATAAGTAACATTCTACGAAACATTGCCAAACAAAAAAGAGAGGGTGCTTTTATTTTCATGAAATACCAGTCTGTTCATTTTTTTTCTCCTTTCTTCCGTTTTTAAGGACATCATGTTGTTATAATTCAGTTGACTTTTGATGGCAATGTAGATGGATACTTCTTCAAGAATTTCGAAAATAAGAAGTAATGAGCGTGAAAGACTACGTGGCCCTCCTTGGTTAAAGGTACGTTTCAAATTCTATCTATGTTGTTTACTAGTTAGATGTAAGAAACTGTTCAAGAAAACGTATGTAACCGTTCCAAAAAATTTAAGAAAGTAATATGTTGCTGGTCATATTCTATTAGTTTACAGAATCTTAACAAGCATCGTAAATGTGTTCAGGCAGTACAAGGAGCATTTCTTACTTGTGCTTATGCACTTCTGGATTATGCACAAACTGGTCTGATAGCTGCAGTATTTGGTTTTAAGGTGGGTGTGCTTTCTATATAGTTTGATATATGATATATCCAATGTTCTTGATGAAACATATAGACAAATATTACATCTTGTTGCATCATCCATCCAGCAGGGAAAACTGTAAAAAATAATAAAATGGTGGGTGATATACTGATAATAGAACATCATGTGATTTGATTATAGATGATGGAATGGTGGTACCAATCTGCTGAAGAGAGAATGTCGGCTCCAACTGTGTATCCTCCACCGCCTCCTCCTCCTGCACCAAAGGTATATCCTTTTTAAGTACTCATTTTTAACAAATTAATGTTCTTAATACATTTAGGTCAAGTTTTTTAAGTCTAAAGAGATGATGAGTAGCTGAGAAGTAGTACGTTGTCAGTGTTATCTTAGATGTAAATCTAGCAGGTGTTTGGATCTGCTTCCACTGTTTGAAGTTGTCATAATTTCGTAATTAGATGTTCGAGTGTTTGACCAAGATTATGTGAAGATATACTACATATAATGACCTGAAAGTACATTCTAGAGAATCCTTGTAAAATAAGAGTAAAATTCTCTGAAATTAAGTTAAAAGAACTGTTAATTTGTTTTCAAGTTTACCTTAAGATATTCAGTAGTGTTGCAGCTGATATGTAACTGAATATCAAGAACTGATTATTGGACCGTTAAATAATCAACTAAGAAGATAATCAGTTGCAAAACACAAACCTAAACATCCAAAATTGTGTATAACTATCTTTAATATGTAATAGGTTGCTAAAGAGGGCATCCCTCTACCATCTGATCGGACATTATGTCCCCTATGTTCTCAAAAGCGAGCAAATCCATCAGCAGTTACAGTATCTGGCTTTGTGTTTTGCTATGCTTGCGTATTCAAGTATGTTTCACAGGTATGTTTTCTAAAATATCATATTCAACACTAGATTCGATTAGCAATATCTTTAGATATATTTCATTCAACCACTGCTAAATCCATCCTATTGTTTTCTATTAGTTTAAAGATTCCGCTTAAATTAGCTTTTTAGCAATGCAATTTATTAAAAATAATAAAGGGGGTGTTTGAATTTGCATTTGAAACTCGGCCAATCTACTTAATGTTTGGATGAGTCACAAATAAACTCTGCTTCCAGTTAACTCAATATTTATGGGTAAAATAATAAGTTTCATACCATGGACAACAAACTTATAGTATGAGACCTCAGCTCCCAATCTCACAAGTTGTGTCTGTCTTCATGTTGTTTTTTTTTTTTTCTTTTTCTTTTCTTTTTCTCAGAAGAAGACCAGTTTTCTTTTTTTTACATATCCATTTATTGGATAATTGGAACTTTCCAAACGCTCAAAGAGCTGATTATGTGATTAGGACAACTTTAGACATCAGAAGCACACACTAACACTATCCACTAGAACCTAACATCCATTTTTGTTAAAGATTATCTGATCTGATAATTCAAATATACAGTCACTTTCAATATGCAAATCCAAACACCCCCTAAATCCACATCTTACAGAATAGCTGAAACAACGAAGAAACTCACACGTCTCCATAGAGATTTGACTCACACCCAAATAGTTGTAGAAATTAGATTGGTACACCTTTGGGCCACATGATATGTAATGTGAACCCATGTCTAATTGTTGGTCTATGTGATAATAGTATAACCGCTGCCCGGTTACGTTGGTTCCTGCAAATGTGGACCAGATTAGGAGGCTGTTTCACGACCTGTAGAAGAAGCTACATGGTAAGATACAAAAAGGGGATTCTTTTAGCCACAGATTAATGGGTTTGCTAGGCAAATTTCACAGATAAACGTTAAACTCAAGAGATGCTTCAATGCCATCATATGTGATTCCAACCCATGAACCGGGTGAACCCGGATGTTAAAATAAGATGGTATGAGTTCATTGTTGTAAACTTATGATAAAGCAAGTAAAGGCCATATGTTGTCTCTCTTTCTTTATAAATAATTGAGTATTTACCATCTACATATTTTAGATAAATGAAGTCATTATGTCTTTTGGATTACAATATTATTATTTTTCATGAGCTCACGATGTTACGGAATTCAACTTGCTCCCCTGTGAAATTTGATAATTCCAAGTGGTACAAGAACCATAACTATAATTATATATTGTTAAAAGTGTTATATATGAATGTAAAACTTGTATGCACACCTACACCTAAAATAAGACTGAAACTGCAGTGTCAATTAATCTTATGCTAAAGAGATAGAATGTACATTCATACAGAGAAAACACAAATTTAGAAACATAGGATCAAGCAAAGTAGTTATACAGTAGATATAACAACTAGACCTGATTTCTTACCTATTACCATTAACCCTTGGTCAAATGCCTTTTTGATATTTGCTTTAGAGATAGATGCTGAAACACGTCTTCACACGCTTAGTAGGTGTTAACCAAACAAGACACTGAACAATTTTGGTATCTTCATCTAGACTAACATCACCTTTAAAGGACTTAACCTCGGATGTATTTGCATCTTACAACGCTAGACCACTTGCAGATCCAAAAACAAAATCGTTATAGAACGTGAATCCAATTGGAGTTGAAAAATTACTCAACTGTGAAAATACATGATATTTGACCCATGATTCAGCCATCCCTTACTCCTGCATCACCCACACCTTGCACTTGTGTGACATCACACAAAGCTTTCCAGCTATAAAACTCAGTAATTGATTCGTCTTCATTATATTCTTGTATAGAATCTGGAAGTTATATGTCACTAAAAGTCTTCAACCCAAAGCAAATGCGATTCTCGTTTGTGGCGAATTCTCCTCCTCACCACTGAGACCAACCCAGTTAACACAGCCATCATAACCATCCATACTAACTTCGTTTTGATATAAAACTCTTGAAACGTGAGAGGAAAAACTTTAAATAAAAATTCCCATGAATCTTTTCACATGCTATACACCTCTACAGGCAACCACTCTCGAGAACTTTCACACTCCATAACCTTAAACAACTTTATAGTCATCAGTTTTAGGATCATACCCAAACCGAAAATAACAACCGTCAATATAACCATCATAGTAAGGTAGTAAACGGCAGTAGAGTCATTACAACTGAAAGAGACGGGTTCCAAATATGAATAGGTGGATCACTATACGATCCACAAGGAAAACATATTAAGCCGTTAATTGAACCAATAATATTGCAAGGGACATCCTCATATGGAAAACTAATCGTAACTTAATAAAACCATGTAACTCGGTATTAGGAGAGGTAGAGGGGTGTAGAGTGCATGGTTTACGATTATATGAAACTCCATCTCGAAAGACCAAAAGAATTTTATCGTTGTTGAAGATTGAATGATGAAGATGTGATCTTATGAAGTGGGATTGGCCTAAAAGTGCTTTCCAGTGTTTACTAACATATCTTAGTTGACCAAGTTGTTTTGCAGGCAATCTGATGAATATGTTGATGAACAGAACATCTTCTGGGATGTTTTCCATGATTTTTGGTTAAGTAAAGGATCGATGAATCGATGAATGAGAATATGAGATTATACTATAAGGTGGGTTCTCTTTGGGAATATTTTTATGGGTATCGAAAGTACAATATATAAAACCAAAGAGTTTGAAAAGCTCCCGAACTTAGGATTGTACTTGGAATCAAATCAATGGGATAGTAATATCAATATGAGTTTTTTAATTCTTCATTTAATGATTAAACTTTTTGTAGTTAAATATAGCACTAAACTATGAAAACGTACGCATTTACAATGTCGTCTAAAAATATAATTTTTGATTTTTGATAATAACCGATAAGAGGTGAAAAGAGATGCTATAACTTGTCACCCAAGGAGGAAGGGTACATGTAAATTAGTCTTTATATATCAACTAGTAGAATACCCGCATAATTCATCGGGAGCAGTTTATTAGCTTCACATTTAGTGTTGTGTTTTCTGAAATATTTTAAAAATCTAAAACCATATGACAATTTTTCAAAAATCATTTTTTTTTATAGATAGGAAAAATCATTTTTTTTAATAATTTTTCAAAAAAACTTGTAACAAAATAACTCAAAATTAAATTATAAGATGTCATTGCAAATGCGATGGTCGGGTTTGTAAATCCCCTAGGGGCTCGAATCTACGGGGTAAACTTGTTTATACAATTGCGGAATCCTCACATAAACATAAACGATAACAAACGAGTAATAAATATGTAAATTTCACTTTTATTCGAACTTACAAAAGCATTCGAACTTACGACTCAAAAACTCAATTCCTAACCCCTGTAAAACTGATTTTCGGACTTGAGTATATATAGGCAGCCAAGTTCGTACGAACATAGCTGCTTCTAAGTTCGTACCTACTCTAAGTTTGTAAGAACCTACAAGTCCGTACGAACCTACAAAATACACATACAAAACTTAAGTTAACGATTACAATGATTAACAAAATGACTTATAAACCTAACTTTTACAAACTAGAAGCTGTTATCACAAAACATGCACCAACAGGGTTGTTAGTTGCGAGTGCTGGGTTTCGTGTTCTTAATGGACAGGTTGCGAGTTGTAAAATCGTTTGTTGAGTCTATTTGATTTTTTATTTTTGGTTTATTTTTTTTTGTATTTTGATACTAAGCATTATGTACGTTACATTGTAATCCTAAAACTTGATTAAAAATTTGAATTACTCGTCCCAACATTGATTAAACGCTTTCATCTCATCACAACCATTCCATCAATAATTGGCATGTCCCGTAACTACTAACAGTTCAAAAGTTATGTCTTTTTCAGAATTTTTTATCTATAGTTATTTATATCTTAAAAAATATATCTCAAATGCATTATATTTTATAGTAGTATAAATAAAGAGAAGTTTAAGTTAAAATTAATTGTCATATGTTAATTAGTTTATGGTTTAATAATGCTTATATTAATGATAATTAAATGTCACATATTAATCAGTTTATAGTTTAATAATGCTTTGTATTAATGATAATTTAATAAATGAATGAGAATATTTGTCATTTCTATAGATTTTTAAAAATGTTCTTAGCAATTATAAGGGTAAAATAGTAAAATCTATCTTAAAAAAAACATTTAAAAGTATTATATAATAGTATAGATTTACAAACTAAATGGGTTTTTTCTTTGATATTTAGACAATTTTTGAGGAATTTTGTGTTGATCAATTTAGCCGTTTTGTGCAGTTCATGAGATATAAATGTACGCGTTGCCCTATTTAATAAACACGTGGAAATGTTGGCAATCTTCATTGAATACACTATTTAATAATAAAACTAGGAAGTCTCTATGGCTGTCCTAGCACAGCCCACGATTGTTGATGTTTTTTTAAAAATTCAACCTTGAAAGAACAATTGGGCTAAATGAATTTGGTAATCTTGGTGTTCATATTGGAGTATTCTACATGAATTGCCTTCCTATAGGCAATAAGATGGGAAGTTGTTAATGATCATCATTTACATAAAGCTTTAAACTTCTATAAACAAAATAGAAGTGTTGTAATACAAGCATCATTGATTAAGCGAATGATCAAAAATGAACAAAAGTCAGATCACATTAGGATCATTCATTACAAGGACATCATTCATTACATGAATGGTCAAAAGGATCACAAAAGCAAGAACATCACCATTCATTACATGAATGATCAAAACGATAACAAAAGTAGAAACATAATTATAAGCACCATTTATATGAATGGTCAAAAGGAACGCCTAACGGGTTAGCTTTAGAAAGGAAATCTCAATTGTTGGTTTACAAAAGGGAAATCTCCATATTCATGAAGGCACAAAGCTAAAGATATATTCAAAGTTCTTTGATCTTCTTGGTTGGGCTTCCATCAGTTAACTGATCCCCAATTTCTTTCTTTATGGCAACAAAGGTGATGGAACTTCCATCAGACACTCGAGTAGCAAGCTCCTTTGTGGAATCAAGGGTCTTTGGAGATTGAGCTTTCTGGGTTGTACTAACAGTTTCCTTGCGAATTTGTTCATTGGAAAATGGTAATGACCTTTTCACGGTCTTTGAAGCAATGGTTGAGCTAATTTCTTCAAGAACGAGCTTTGTGGATGGGCTGAACAATTGTTCCTTCTCCTTAACAACGGCATTTGAAACATCTTTTGTGGGTCCTGAAATGTGTTCTTTTGGAGGAAGGCTGGTGATAATCGGATCAGCAACATCAAACTTGGAGACTTGTTCTTCCGAAGGCGGTTCTAGGAGATTAGGTTGAGGAGGTACATCTCCAAACTTGTAAGCCTTGACGACATTAATTTTTAGTTCAGTCTGACCACAGTATGTTATTTCATACGAGCGTATAAAAGCAACAATTGTATGTTGCTTAACTGACATAGCAATGTCATCATGAAGATCAAGGCTCTGCCATTATTATGTATTAGTACTAAAGATAACAACACTTGATATACATCCCTAATTGAAAAGGCAATTGTATCAGTTATACTTGAACTCACAATTTCTTTTGCTTCTTTAAGTTCTGCAGTAGTAAATGTTATGAGCTTTTCAACATCAGGTGTACATATAGTGGCATTAATACTTGATGTTCCATCATCTATTCGAATAGCAAGTCTAGATCTAGCCAATGTATAAACAAAATGTAGTGAAAGCTAAAATCGTGTGAATCTTCTTTTAAATAAGCAAGAAACTAAAGATGATACTCACAATGCTTGGACCTCAGATTCTACCCTACATGATGGACATGTTACAACCCAACTAAGATCAGCTTCAAGAGCCTTTTGACAATTAGCACAAGCAGTGTACCATGCGCTTCTATCTTGCCTAGGAAAGCTTGTGCTCCCTTTGATCCAACATGTTTTCAACTGTTTTAAAAGTAAGAGTCCTATTATTAACATAAGTATAATAATAACGTAGCTTACATTAAAAGAAATGCATAAAAACTGTAAATATAACAAGTTAACAGAAGTATAATAATCGCTTACTATGTTCAAAGAAGCAACAGCTGTTGCAATTGAAATTATATCCTCGTCTTTTGGGTAAGGAAGCAACATATCAGTGTTGTTATAGCTTTTCATCTCAAGCAATTTTTGTAGCTCTTGCTTATTGTTGTTGTACCTTACATTAAATTAAATGCATAAAAACTAGTAAACTAGAAATGAACTTGGAAAGAAAGGGAGAATGAAGGTTTTTTTTGTTTATGAATATTGTACCAGTCTTGCATTTGTAAGCCATCAGTTACGGGTGGGTTGATCATGATGCCAGAAGATGTTCTTGTGGTCAATGAGAGAGCTGAATAGTAGTTATTCATGAGTAAAGTTCAGCTATCAACAAAATAAAGTTGTTGGTCGAGACAATTAAAGTAATTAGTTGTTGATGTATCTATAATATATCACTTACAATTGAATGTTGTCACTCTAAGCCTCATTCCAAATATCATTGGTCGGCCTCAATCATCTTACCAAGAGTGTCTCCTTCAATTTCATCAAATTTATTCCATAATGTAAGCAACAAAAGTTTTTTCCTACAAAGAAAATATAGAAAACATTAGGAAGATAGTTAATGACACATTTAAGTAATAAAGTTATCTTACTCCTCATTCGCAATGACAACATCCCTTGTTGTAGTACCAGATCCTTGTTCTTTACTCGGGAAGCATTGTAAGACAATTGCTCTAACATCTATATATATATATATATCAAAAAACAAATAAGTTCGTGTTTTGATGAGAAGGTGAAGAAATTAAGATATATATGGTTAGGTAGAAATAAAGAAAATTTACTATGGATGGACTCTGTGTCAGCATATTTGTGTAGATCACAGAACTTGGTGAATTCAAATTCACTAGTTAGTATCATTGGGATAGAATCTACAAGTTCCTCAACAAGAGTCCTATTATTCAAAACCCAAGAGTATGGGTACGAGCTGAGACGGTATCTTGGATCATTATTAATGACACCAGCATTCGAGATATAGTATCTCTTATATTGTGTCAGTAGTTTCTCAAAATAACGCAAGCTATTGTTGTATATCAACGCATTCAGCTTCATTCCCTATTTCAGGGGCAATGAACATCAACGTAAGTAACAGTAAATAATATAAAAGATAGTTTCACTTTCACAGATAAATTAATTAAAAAGGTAAAAAGGTACCTGAGAATCTGTCATGACGATTCTTTTAAACTTGGTCTCTTTGCTACTTAATTGCTCATGGCCATTTTCCAAAACTTGGACAAGAACTATCCAAGGTTTTTTGGGTTCACGGTTGATATCAACTATATTTGAGATGCGCCTAGACATTTTAGCTGCAACTGAAAATCTACCTATGAGTATGTAATTCACATATTCACATAACAAAGAAAAAAACAAATAACAATAGACAATAACAACAGTATTACTCTTTCATGCATATAAATAGTAAACCTAAGTGTAACTAAGGATACAAATATCTTACCCTGTAAAAAAGAGACTCTTCAACATGAGTTAAATAGAACCAACAATATATACTAAAAGCAAGAATATCAAGCTTACTTAAATGACTACAACTGAGAACATGGAATTGATCTCAATTCTCAAATAAACATACAGTAATTAACTAATTTGATATAAGCATGTGTGTGTTTATCGGCGCCCATCACCCATCCCGACAATGATATTCAAATAAACCAGGTGGTTTTACTACTAATATATTTCTTCAATATGTTCATAGTTTTATTACCAACACCAAACATAATAAAGAACCTTAAGGAACAAAACGAGGCCTTGAATTCAAAGTGGTTTATTTTGTTATAGAATTCCAACCTAATAATCGTTTGAGATCTACCCCCACCTATAATTTCCCCATGTTATTGTTGCTAAATAAAAATGCTCCAATGCACAATAATTAGTGATCATATACACAAAGATCAATTGTATTATTATGTATGCTAATGTATAAGTATGAATAAGTCTATGTTTTGACTCAAAGACATAAATGATAGCCATTTCTTGGAGCCCATGTTGATTTAGAATTAAGTAATTTTGATAAATGTGTTAGTGTTATTGGTTTTCTACCCAAATTAAAACCATTCTAGTTACACAAAGAATATAAATACAGGCCTACAAAGTGGTCATATACAGGCATAACTCAAATGGAACAAGATGCCATACAATAGCCACATTGATAAATCTAAATTTTGAAACCAACCTTTTTACTGGAGGAGGCCAGGAATGAGGCTTAAGCTTTGAGCAACATCAGCAGGAACAATATGGCAAGAAAGAAGAAGGATGATTGAGTGGTGTGAGAGGGAACAAGATCTGTTGGAAGAAGTTTATAAGCACGGTTATACCTTGTAAGAAATCATATTTAAAAATTGATGGCATTAAACCTACTGAAAGAGAACATTATATAGGGATAAGGGGTCATCATTTTTGAAAACCTTGTCCTGCAAATATAGATTTGGAAAAAAAGAATCAGTAGAGGGTAGATTTGGAAATAGTAACAAGCATGGCCATTGATATTGTAATTTTCAAAAAAAAAAAAACAATCAGTAGTTGGTAGATTTGGAAATAGTAACAAGCATGGCCATAGATATTTTTGGGGTCAGAAAACATCTTCTTATTTTATTTTTATTTTCTTTTTTGGGGTCAGAAAACATCTAAAAGACAATATTGTCTTCTCAAAATAAAGAAATTAGAAAATCAGAAAATATGCATAGCAATGTATGCTTAAAAACAGTATACGAATAATTATAAATGCACTTTAAATTTAAAAGTCACGAAATTTGTAAAGCAATTAAACTTGGATTGTTATTGTTATGGTTACATTGTTAAATTTTAGATATGTAACAAAAGGAATTTTTAAGATAGAATTATTTTATTTTGATCAAAAGTACATATATACATAGGCAACAAATAATAATCCAGCACTCTTTATCGTCTATGTTTTACATTTTCCTCTATCATATGATTGTGATATGCCTATACAGTAAGTTTGTAAGAAAATTATTATTATTATTATTATTATATAGTTGTAGTAATAATAATAATAATCATCATAATCAAAATCAAAATTACCAAAATTATCAAATAAGAGAGCATGACCATCCTTCCAGAGTTACCAAGTACATCTTTTAAGTGTTTGCAGTTGATACCAAAAAACAAATACAAAATACATATTAATCACTAAATATTTAACTTCTGAAGCTGGCTAAGCACACTTCACGACCTTTCTATTTGAATCTACACTGGCTACATGTACAACATCTGCATTACATCTGGGTTTACCAAAACTTGAATAAGCAATGTCCACGATTTTTGGTTTATCTGGGATGTGTCTGCACATTTACCTACAGTTGACAATTTAATTGTGCACATACTTATCAATACAGTAAGAGGTTCGAAGAACTTCAAGATAAACAATGTTCTTGGTTTGCCTAATGTTAGGAACATCAAAAATAGGTGGCCTAATAAGCACTTTTGCGTGTTCAATTGTTCTCGCACGTGAAAGTGCAACATACAATTGTCCATGAGAAAACACTAGTTCCTTCAGGTACACGCCAACAAAATCAAGTGTTTGACCTTGTGCTTTGTTAATAGTCATTGCAAAACATAACCTGATCGAAAATTGAACACGTTTAAATGGGACTATATATTGTTCATCACTTGGGGGCTGCAAAGGGATTCTATGGATAAAAACTTGTTTACCAGCAAAGTCCCCAAAAGCAATCTCTGCTTGTATGACATTTCTATCCAAATATTTGCAAATCAATCTAGTCCCATTACACAATCCTTCGGTAGGATTCATATTTCGTAACAAAATGATAGGTGAATTTATGAGGTGGCATGCTATTCGGTGTAAGTGAATACAAAAAGTCCTCATATTGAGTTTGGTCATTTGGATCCAAGGTTTCATCAAAGCTTGCATATTCTGTTTCTTCACCGGGGAATCTTGCTATCAACTTGTCATTAATCTCTTCAACGAATATGTTGGTGCATGTTTTGTGACAACCGCTTCTAGTTTGTAATAGTTAGGTTTAGAAGTCATTTTGTTAATCATTGTAATCGTTAACTTAAGTTTTGTATGTGTATTTTGTAGGTTCGTACGAACTTAGAGTAGGTACGAACTTAGTAAGTTCGTACGAACTTAGAAAGTGCCTAAGTTCGT
The DNA here is from genome assembly GCA_963921325.1 of Logfia minima. Classification (NCBI taxonomy): domain Eukaryota; kingdom Viridiplantae; phylum Streptophyta; class Magnoliopsida; order Asterales; family Asteraceae; genus Logfia; species Logfia minima. The sequence continues at coordinate 12,034,831 of OY992767.1, read as the reverse complement.
ACAAACTTAGGTGCCTATATATACACAAGTCCGAAAGTTTTAGAAAAGAGGTTTTTTCGGAGTTGTAAGTTCGAACTCAGTTGTAGGTTCGAATACTCTGTGTTTGTTCGAATGTAATACTCGTTTACATTCAATAAAAGTGATCTTTACACATTTGTTTACTTGTTTGTTATCGTTTAGTATAATCGAGGATTCCGCACTCGATTATATCATATTACCTCGTAGATCCAGGTTATGGGAACCTAAAAGTGGTATTAGAGCCTTTCGATTCGTTCGATTTGGTTCGAGGTAAAGAAACTTTAAAAAAACAAGAGATTACAAAAGATTTGGAAGTTAGATTGTTGTTTTTAGCTTCCAAAATTGTGTATTATCACTTATTAGTCAAGGATTCGAAGCTGCAGGTTGAAACGAACCCAGATCTGAAAATTTCACAGCTGAGTTTTTTTCAACAGCTTTTTGTACGAACTTAGTAAGTACGTACGAACTTACCTGGAATACCATTTGAACTTATAGCTGTAAGTTAGCTGTAAGTTCGTACGAACTTACTCCTTCGAACTTAGGTTTTGTTCGAACATTACTAAGTTCGTGCGAACTTGCAAGTTTGAAAATTCCTAACTTCGTACGAACTTACTTTCACGAGTTATTTGGCGGGAAATTTCGGAAAAATTTTCTTTCGCCAAAATTTGAATTTAGGCTTACCATTGTTTAACTTTGGTTTGAGAAAATTTATATTTTACTCGGAATTTTTTTTTCCCGAATTTTGGAGGGAAAATTCGAACTCGTATACTCTCTATTTACGATGTCAAATGTGAACAAGCTGATACAAATGGATCATGAAGTGGGTAAAGCTACTTCACCGCCAAAGCTTTTAGCTGAAGATTACTTTGGGTGGAAAGATATATTTGAATCATTTGTAAAATTCAATGATATCAAGATGTGGATCTGTATAAATGAAGGGTATGATGCACCTACTTAAGAATTCGTATTCAACGATGAAGGAGGCAGACAAAATGATGTATTATGCAGAGAACAAGGCGTTGTCTACTATCATCAAGTGTCTTCCTGAAGAAATTAGGCATACCTTCAAACAATGTTACCACTTTTCTAGAGATCTCTGGGTAGCTTTGGCGAAGAGATTTAATGGTAGTAAACAGATCAAAGAGAGTAGGGCTGACTCCTATCAAGGGACGTCTACTAGTGATCAATACTCAGGGAATAGTACATATTCCAGAGCCTTGGTTACTCAAACACATGACGGTTCATATGATTGGAGTACACCTGTTGAAGAGCCTTAGGAATTCGTGACCACAATTGATGAGCAGATCAAAATGATGCTGTGAGAAAAAGACTGAGAGAGAGTTACCTGCTTCAGAGACCAGGGTTATAAGATTGGAGTCAACCGATACTATGAGTACAAAGGACTTCATTGCATATATGGCCAACATGGATGTTGAGAAGCATAAGGTTATTCTAAACTTAGACTCTGTAGTTAATGCTTGTGTTTTATGTACTAACTTTGCAGAGCGGGCTGAGAATTTAATAGAGTCATCACAAACGATGACAACTCAGTTAAATGCTTTAAAAGAAGAAAACACAATATTAAAACTGAGAAACTCTGAGTTAGTTAATAAAGTTAAATCTGATAAAGATGATTTAAAAGTTTTAAAAGACAAAGTGAACGAGCAGGGTCAAATAATTGACTTAGCTCGTGAGCATGTTTTGGATTTAACTAAACAGTCTTCAAATAAAGAAAAAGAACTAGCAGACGCTAAGGTTAGAATTACTGAACTTAATAAGAAAATTGAACTAAAAAGATTTTCAGTTGAAACCTTAGATAGTCTATTAAATGTACAAGAAGCTGATTCTACTACACGACCATCAGTCTCTGAGATGGTAGACATCACCGAGTCGACCAAGTCAGAGAGAGCTGAGTCAGGGACCAATGAAGAGTTAAACACTAAAATTGAGTTTGTTAGGCCTAAAACAGAAAATTATAAGGATAAAAATGAAGAAGGTAAATAAACAGAATTGAAAAACCAAGCAAATCTCAAGGCTCAAAAGAAAGCCTGGGAGAAGCGTTCGTGCTTCATGTGCCATCAAAAGGGACATGTAGCAAGTGTGTGTCCATATAAGAAATCAAGAGTTTCGACAATTGATAGTCTAAGGAGCACTTCTCCTAAAACAGGAAGCTCAAATGGAGAATCAATTCGGTCGAAACCTTCAAAAAGTTTAAACAACCCCAATAAAAGTTTTTCTAACCAAGGTAGTAGTAATTTGAATTTTTATAATTCGAATTATAACTATAAATCTAGAGTTAGATATTGTTCGAACCAAAGGCCAGTCAATCAGAGACTTTTCCAAAAGTCTCCAGATAGAAGGTCTAGTGGTAGCTCCTCCCATTCCCCAACATGTGAGAATTCCAGAGTATCCAAGTCACCTGAAAGGCGAGATGGATATCTAAAGGAATTTACTTTTGTTGATGAGAATGGTCGACCCAAGTCCGTGGTGGCCTGGGTCCCCACTTAATAACTAATGGTTTTATCTAGTGTGCAGGAACACAGATTTCAGAGGCTACAAGTTCAGCAGAAGACAGAGCGGCTGAGGGGGAGATAAGATCAAATCTGGGATGATAATCTAGCTGATTTGTTTGGTAAGGCTTTTGATAAATCAAGTTTTGAATTGTTAGTCCTCATCGCTGGAATGACAATTCATGAGTAACATATCTCCTTTAAGAACTTCTATCTATCTTTATTTCTTAGGATTTTTAGTTAGTTTGGAAAAACTATAAAAATATGAGTGTCACTGTAATGACGCGACGAAATGACGAAAACATTACCCATGCCTAGAACATTATTATATGTGTGGCTTTTAGATGTAGTACATACACAGTAAAAAGTACTTTAAATATAAACGTAACTAATAGCTTCATCATACGATGTATTGGTAGGCATACGACATAACGGTTTTCAAGTACCTAATCAATATTAAATAATACGATTATGCTATGCAATCTCTATTTTGATGTATGACATTAAGTCTTAATTCTTAGGAGATAGATTGTACCTGAATACATGTTATTGGATAAATATAAAACAATTCATCTGGGGGGTTCACTGACTGTTTCTTTTGCTACATCTTGAAACATGCTTACTTAGACTCAGTCAATGTATCTTAAAAATAGAGCAAACTCGACCGCGAAACAAGAATACCGCTTTCAAGGTCTCTAGTCAAACTATGTCGCTTTGTTGTATGAAAGTACAGACCTGTCACCTCTGGTTTGATTTTAGATTTGTTTGCCTCTAACCCTAGTCTTGTCCTATAGCTAAACCATGTACCAAAGTACATTGCTCAAAATATTAAAAGGACTTGATTTTAAAGATGACATTATACTTAAAAATGTGAGATACATAGATAATGTTTGTGCACGTTTTGTGACAACAGCTCTTATTTTGTAATAGTTAGTTTTTGTTATTAGTTTTATAGTTAATATTGTAGTTTGTTTATTAACTTAGCCTTTTTAAGTTTTGTGTGTAAGTTCGTACGAACCTAGGATGTTCTTACGAACATGTAAGTTCGTACAAACCTAGGATCAGCTAAGTTCGTACGAACTTGTTGACTATATAAACAAACTTTTAATGTTTTATTTGTACGCTTTTGAAACTTTCATATTCGAATATACAGAGCTATCTTCGAATACATATGAACATATACTATAAACACTTACATTTCACTTGTTTTATTGTTGTTTGAGTGTATTAAACCTTTCCGCAAACTAATACACGTTGCAATCCCGTTTGGATCCGTTCAAAGGGACTTTCAATTGGTATTAGAGCTTCAACAAGTCTTTGTTGGGTTCGGGATTGTTTAAATGTCACACCCCGATTTCTGGTGGGAGCGCGACGTGCGCGAATCACGAACAAAGATTACAATGAACGACTTCTAAGAGAGTCGCTAAACAACACCCTTAAATTACATAGTCTTAGCAACACCATTACAAACTTTAACGAATAACTAGCTTGATTCAAATTGACAAAGTTCATGCTAAGTCCTTCCAAGTGAATGCAACTCCTACGTCAAAAAGTGCGACACAACGGCACAACTACATAGCGCCTTAGTTACCTGAGAATACATGTTAAAATACGTCAACATAAAGTTGGTGAGTTCATAGGTGTAAGCATTTGTAAAGTAGACCCATGGTTACGAGATTTCAAGTTATTTTGTCTTATCACAATATCAAAGTGTATTACTATTGCCATAAGCTCATGAATTGAAACCTTAACAATTTAGTTGCCTCGCAAGTGTTCTATTCACAACACTCGTAGTGGGTCAAATGATTATGGGTCCGTTTTTCGAGTTGGCGCGACCAACCCGGACGGGGGTGTCAACCCAATAGATCTATTCACAATATTCGCGTTTAAGTCCATAACTAACAATTCATAATAGAGGCCCATATAATTTGAATAGTGGAAACTTATGCAATACGTAACAGTTTATATGTACTTGTAACCACAAAAGAAAAAGCATGTATTCTCACCCCAAAACATATCAAAGCGTTTAAAAATAGGGGCTATGAAACTCACAGTTCGAGCGTGAGCGTACAGATGGATATAATGTGCGTACCGACCGGGTTTGACTCCTATTCAATTCCTAAGAACACAAGATTTCTAATTAGTTTCTCGACTATACATTTTGTTAGGATTGCTTAGCTAGCTAATTAAATTACAAAGTGCCGCTAAAGTTCGAATTTCCATTTAATTTACGTTGTCGGTAATTGTTCGAGTTGCGAACAAAATAATGGAAATATATGTATACAACATCTAAAAATTACCAAACTTGGTATGAAACATGAAATATAGTTCACAAATTTTCTGTGAAAATTTGGGGATTTTTAGACATACAGATTATTTTTAATCAATTAATGTCTATAAAGTGTGATAAATATGAGAAAAATAGTAATTATTCATGAAAAATTCTGAACTTTTTACTAGATCAGTTTTAACTCATTTTTAGGTTTGTGTAAAATTTTCATGTTGTTTTGAGCAATGGAACTTTGGTTCCCAACTTTATGTGTTTAATCAAGACGTAAATCAGAAAACATATCAAAACACTTCCAAAGAGTGTGAAACTTTTCTGTTTGACTTTGTTTGACTTTATCTCGCGATGACGGATCTGATAGAAATGGATCACGAGGTTGGGAAATCAGCCTCACCACCTAAGCTTCTCAAAGGAGAGGATTACTTCTGGTGGAGAGATCAGTTTGAATCATTTGCAAGATTCCACGACATTCGCATGTGGATATGCATTAAGGATGGGTATGACTTACCCACTATTGAGTTAAATGGAAAGACAAAGTTTTGTACGTATTCTGTCATGAAAGAGAAAGACAAAAAGATGTACGAGACTGAGAATAAGGCATTGTCTGCAATTCAGATGTGTCTCCCTTAGGAGATTAAGCATACTTTTAAACGTTACCAATTCTCGAAAGAGCTTTGGGAAGCGTTAGAAAAGAGGTTTGATGGGAACGACAAGATTAAGGAGAGTAGAGCTGACTTGCTGACTAAACAGTTCTACGTTTTCAAGTGTATGAAGGGAGAATCATTAGAGGAGATTATCACAAGATACTACCATCTGATGACTGAACTGGATAACAGTGGACTTTCATTCACTGAAACTGTCAGATGTAATAAACTTCTTGAAGCATTACCATCGAAGTGGGACATCTATACTTTGATGATCAAAGAGAGTGCTGATTACAAGACTCTGACTCTTGATGACGTGATAGGAAAGTTGCGTGTTTATGATCTGAACATGCAAAGGAAGGAAACTGGATCCGATCAGGTTCAGGATCCAAGCGTTTATCATGGTAAACGATCTGATTCAATTGCATCTACTAGCAATGGTGTCATAGCTTTATTCACTGGAAATGCTGAAACAGACTCGGTTGTTAGAAATTCTGACAACAATGTTTGTTATACAGCATCACCTGATAACTCTAACAAGGACATGAATCCACAACAATCTGGGACAACCAATGGATTCAAGTCGATGTCTATGAGTGTCAAATCGGCTGAAGATGAAGTAGCCCTACTTGCATCTTTTATTACCACAACTGAAAACTTTATTAAGGGCAAGGTCACTGATCCAAGTTTGATTAATGAGGATTATGACCAGTTAGATCCTGAGGATTTAAAAGAAATGGATCTTCAGTGGCAAATGGCCATGATAGCCAGGAGGGCTCAGCGGTTCATGAACTGTACTGGAAGAAAGTTCATTGGCGGTAAAGTTGGATTTGATAAATCTAAAGTAAAGTGTTATAACTGTGATGGTTTCGGACACTTTGCAAAGGAATGCCAAAGAATAAAAAGGGATCAATCTTCCAATCCGAATGGTCAAAGGTACTCAAACGGAGGTACATCAAGTGACAACCATGGCTTAGGGAGTTCTACAAACTCTAGAGCATTAGTGGTTCAAGCACAGGATGGATCATATGACTGGAGTGCTAAGACTCAGGAACCTCAAGCCTTCATAGCATCTATTGAGGAACTTAAAGGATATGACAAGTCGGAGTCAAACGCTGGAGAAAGATCAGAGGACAAGATGGAAATTGATGTACCTGCTGATGAAGAAAAAATCAAGACTCTGAAGTCGACTGAGGAAATGAGCTCAAAGGACTTCATTGCCTACATGGCAAATCTGGACGCTGATTTAGATCTAGTAATTAAAGCCTGTGTGTTATGTACTAACTTTCAGGTACAGGCTGAGGAATTGATTGAGGCATCTAACTCGATAACGGCTCAGCTAAACTCTTTAAAAATAGAAAATGCATTTTTAAAACTAAGAAATTCTGAGCTGGTAAATAAGGTTAAGTCTGACAAAGAAGACTTAAGAGTTTTAAAAGAAAAAGTTAATGAGCAGAGTCAGATTATTGACTTAGCTCATGAACATGTTTTTGATATAACGAAACAATCTTTCGAAAAGGAAAAAGAGCTAGCAGACGCTAAAGTTATGATTGCTGATTTAAACAGAAAACTAGAATTACGAAAATTCTCAATCGAAACTTTAGACAAGATGCTTAGCTTACAAAAACAACCAGGAGACCATCGGGGATGGGTTATACTGAAACCCCTCCTCCATTTAATCAAAACTACACTTCTACATCCGATGAACCTGAGCTGGTACCTGCTAGTGATTATGTCGTTTATTCAGCTGTTCCTGGGTTTATACAGTTTGAGACAAATGATAAGATTGAATCAAAAATTTCTGAAACTTCCAAGGCATCTTCATCCATTCTTAAAAAGAAAATAAGTTTTGTCAAAGGTGAAATGGAAGTTAAAAGCGGTAATGAGGAGCCAAGTGAATCTATTAAACCAGTTTTACCTAACTCTGAAAATGTAAATGAAAATCTGAAAAGAGATAAGGGTAAACAAGTAGAAATGGTCTCCTCTACACCTTTACTTGTGTTGGCCAATCCAACAGACCACAAGGCACCTAAAAAGGCCTCGGTGAAACGTTCATGCTTCGTGTGTCACCAAAAGGGACACGTGGCAAGTATTTGCTCAACAAAAGGGAAAGGTGGTAAACCTACTCAGGTGAATAAAGACAAATCACCTGTTAAACTTGGCCCATCTCAGGACAAGAAAGTAGTGATACCTAAGAAACCTACTGTTCATCAAAGAATTACAAATGTCTCTGTTGAATCAAAAGAACATGTTGTTAATTCTGGAAGAAACGGGTTAGGATTTAAGAGAACTTTGAGCTCTCAGAGATCCCAACCGATTTCTAAAACTGGGAAGTTCACGACTGGTGAGTGTTCAAGGAATGCTACTCCTTCAAGAGGATACTATCATGGACAGTCATCTAGGTCGAAAACTCCCCAGCGTTTTCAAACACCAAATCGAAGTTTCTCTAACCAACATAGTAATAATCAGAATTATCAAAATTCTAGTTATAACTATCCTACTAGGGTTAGACCAACTTCAAACCCAAGGCCTATAAATCCTAGACTTTTTCAGAAGTCTCCGGAATGAAAGCCTAGTAGTAGCTCCTCCCATGCTCAAACGAGTGCGACTCCCAAAGCATCCAGCTCTACCGAAAAGAGTAATGGATACTTGAAGGAGTTTACATTCGTTGATGAGGATGGCCGACCCAAGACCGTCGTGGCTTGGGTCCCCCTTGACAACTAATTATTTTCATTTAATGTGCAGGAGTTAATCAGACATGCTGCAAACTGGTGGTATGTTGACAGCGGTTGCTCAAGGCATATGACGGGGGAAAAGCAGCTTCTTGTGGATTTCATACACAAGAAGGGAGGATATGTAAACTTTGCTGGTGCGAAAGGCGGCCAAATCACAAGATTGGGAAATGTATCAAATGGTAAGATTATGCTAGAGCAAGTCAACTATGTTGAGGAGCTGAAGCACAATCTTATGAGTGTATCTCAGATTTGTGATAAAGGACATCTTGTCCATTTCACAGATAGAGAAGCACTCATATTAAAACCTGGTTTTTTCATTCAAGAAGAATGGATAGTCATGAGGGCTCCGAGAAAGAATGACACTTATGTTATGGACATGAGTGTTACTGAATCTTTTCAGGAGTCGACATGTCTTATATCCAAAGCATCTGAGAATGATTCACAGTTGTGGCACCGGAAAATGGCACACCTGCACTTTAGAAAATGAACTATATAGTCAGAAACGGACTAGTGCTAGGTGTACCAGTGCAGAAGTTTGTCCTTGAGGACAAATGTGTACCTTGTCAGAAAGGAAAACAACACAAGAAACCTCATAAGTCAAAATCTCAAAATTCCATTGCCTCAGCTTTTGACCTCCTTCACATGGATCTATTTGGTCCTGTGAATGCAAGGAGTATAGGCGGTAAACACTACTTCTCTTGGGTATTCTTTTTGGGAACAAAAGATGAGACAGCTGAAATGCTGATGATATTCTTTACCCAAATTGAACATCAATATGGCCGAGGAGTCAGGAAAATAAGAAGCGAAAATGGCCTAGAGTTCAAGAACTCGGTAATGAATGTCTTTTGCTTAAGCAAAGGAATTCAACACCAGTTCAGTGCACCCTATGAGCCACAACAAAATGGTGTCGCTGAAAGGAAAAATAGAACCTTGATTGAAGCAGCAAGAATAATGCTGGCTTATTCAAAGCTTCCCGTCATTTTCTGGGGAGAAGCAGTGAATACATCCTGTCATGTACTCAATAGAGTTTTAACCGTTAAGAAGCATAACAAAACGTGTTATGAGCTTCTAAATGGTCGAAAACCAAACCTGACTGGTCTTGAACCCTTCGGTGTTCATTGTACCTTATTGAAGACCAAACATCAATCTAAATTTGGTGAGAAGGCTGACGAAGGATTTTTCCTAGGTTATGAAGCCGAATCTCCAAACAAAAGGGTCTATAATAAGACATCTGGAAGAGTTGAGATTGTATATAACATACAAGTCACATCTTATACTCCAACTGTACAAACTGGACCAGAATGGTTATTTAAGTTTGACGCTGTTTTCAAGTCATTTAATCTTCCGATCATAACTGAAGTTGACACTCTAGGATTAGAACATGTTATATTAGATGATGGTGGAGATAATATATTTGCACCAAGATCTAGTGTTCCAAGTTCAGAAGTTGCAAATGATAAAGGTAAAGAAGTGATTGATGAACCAATTGTAGACTTAGATCCTACCTCAATCGAAATTCCATCTTCATCTGAGGTTATAGATTCTGTGCAAGAAACGGCTGCAGAAGAAGCAACACCAGAGGGGGAGATTGGATCAAATCTAGGGTCTGACCTACCGGTTGATAATACGATCTCGACTCGTGTGAACAAGTATCATCCAATTGATAATATCATTGGTGATCCGAGTTCTGGAGTAAAGACTCGTAGAGAGATATCTGACAACATCAGTCTATATGTATCAATCCAAGATAATGGGATCATGCATAAGTGCCTATATAGTTGTTTTATATCTCAAATAGAGCCAAAAAATGTTCAAATGGCTCTCAAGGATAACTCTTGGGTAGAAGCTATGCAAGAGGAACTTGCACAATTCAAGAAGCTCAAAGTTTGGGAGCTAGTTGATCTACCCAAAGGAGAATATGCAATAGGCACCAAATGGGTGTTTAAGTGCAAACGTGATGATAAGGGAATTGTAACTCGCAACAAGGCAAGGCTAGTAGTTCAGGGATTTAACCAACAAGAAGGGATTGATTATACAAAGTTGTTCGCACCAGTAGTCAGGCTAGAAGCAATTCGATTGTTTCTGGCATATGCTGCATATAAACGAATCAAAGTCTATGAACTCGACGTTAAGAGTGCCTTCCTTTATGGAAAAGTTCAGGAACTAGTGTTTGTCCAACAAGCTCCAGGGTTCAGTGATCCAGACCATCCAGACCGAGTCTATAAATTGGACAAGGCCTTGTATGGACTGCATCAAGCTCTAAGGGCTTGGTATGAGACTCTATCTACCTATCTCTTGAAAAATGGGTTCAAGAGAGGACAGATAGATAGCACGTTATTCATCAAGTGGCAAAATGATGATTTCCTACTTGTACAAGTTTACTTCGATGACATAATCTTCGGGTCATCTGACGAGAATATGTGTAGAGACTTTGAACAAGTAATGAAGCGGAGATTTGTGATGAGTGCAATGGGTGAATTGAACTTCTTCTTAGGATTACAAGTTGATCAAAAGAATGATGGATTTTTCATTCATCAGACGAAGTATGTTCATGAAATGCTCACGCGTTTCAATATGATAGGCAGTTCGTCATATGGCACTCCGATTCAATTGAATCATAATCTCGGACCAGATACTGAGAGCACTGAAGATGTGGATCTGACTCAATATTGGGCCATTATTGGTTCTCTCATGTACCTAACTGCTTCTAGACCGGACATAACATTTGCAGTCTGTTTGTGTGCTCGCTTTCAAGCTAATCCAAAAGAATCACACATGAAGGCAGCAAAGAGAATCTTGCGTTACCTTAAGGGAAAACCAAAGTTAGGTCTTTGGTATCCCTCGGGTGGCAATTTTGATTTTGTTGCCTACACGGACTCAAACTATGGAGGTTGTAACTTGAATCGGAAATCCACCTCTGGTGGTTGTCAATTATTAGGTGGTCGCATTGTCTCATGGCAATGTAAGAAGCAAACCTCGGTCGCAATCTCAACTTGTGAGGCTGAGTATGTTGCAGCTGGTAGTTGTTGTTCACAAGTATTGTGCATACAACAACAGCTGCGTTACTATGGTTTGAACTTCACAAGTACCCCTATTATGATTGATAACCAATCAACAATGTCCATAACTAATAATCCGATTAAGCATAGTAAAACGAAACACATTGACATTAGACATCATTTTATTCGTGATTGTGCTGAAAAACATCTGATTAAATTAGTTAAGGTGATCACTGATGACAATCTAGCCAACCTTTATACCAAGGCGTTTGATAGGTCTCGATTTGAGCTTTTAATCCAACTAAATGGGATGAAAAATCCTGAGTAAAATTTTCCTACAAAGAACTAAGTATATTTCTGTTTCTTACTTTATTTTACTTTTTGTCTTTGCAAAAATAATAAAAATTGAGGGTCACATTATTAATTGCAAAGAAATGATGACATCATTACCCATGCCTAGAACATTTTTTATGTGTGGCTTTTAGATGCAGGACATACACAGTAAATGTGCCTAAAATGTAACGTATTTGATAGCTTCACTTTATGATGTATTGGTAGGCATTAGGCACAATGGTTTTCAAGTACTAAATCTATAATAAATAATACGATCTTTTCTGTGAAATCTTTATTTTGATGTACGGCTCTAAGTCTTAATTTTTAGGAGATAGATCGTACATGAATGCTTGATATTGGATATAGAATAAAAATAAATCATCTAGGGGGTTCACTGACTGTTTCTTCTGCTAGATCTTGAAACATGCTGACCTAGATTCAGTCAGTGTATCCTTACACCGGAACAAACTTGACCGCGAAACAAGAATAACCTTTTCAAGGTCTCTAGTCAAACTATGTCGCTCTGTTGTACGAAAGTACAGACCTGTCACCTCTAGTTTGATTTTAGATTTGTTTGATTCTAACCTTAGTCTTGTCTGATAGTTGAAACATGTACCTATGTACATTGCTGTTAAAGCAAAATGATTCGACTTTAAAGATGACATAAAAATGAAAAATATCCGATACATGATATTCCTGACTGTCTAGATCTTAAGGGTATATCAAATGTAAGATACACAGGAAATCGTGAACAATAATCTAATATGTACTTGAGAATTCTGAATGCCGAATGTTTAAGTGGACAACAATACCGATAATTGTTGTGATCTATAATTTACAACAATAATAATCAAAGGAATAAATGAAAATTCCTAATTGTGTATTGTTCTCCTCATGGCTAATTCGATCTTTGTAGCAATGACACTCTAAAAAAGATTGTACGTATCAAAATATGAACAATTTCATATTCGCATTTTTTTGCCTCTTATGTTATTTTAAGTGTTTAAATAAATAAATAAATAAAAGTTCTTCGTCTTTGGGAATTATTTACATTTTGTTCGTTTAATTGCTCAAACCTTGCTCAATTAAGTGTCTAAGTATTTAGGTAATTGCTAAATGATTTAAAGTTGAAAATGTTAAACTTTTTGGTTTTGAAATTCTAAGTTCGTACGAACTTAGAGGGTATGTTCGAATTCTAAGTTCGTACGAACTTAGAACTTGGGGTATAAAAGGGTCAACCTTGGTCAAATCATTCCCATTTCCTCATATTCGAACCCTAGAATCATACGAACATACTTAGACCATTCGAACTTACATTCGAACCTACCTGCGGTTTTCATTTTTCAAATTAAAACTCATTTAGGGACAGTGTTGTTGAATTCCAAATCATTAAACATCATCCAAATCATATTCCTAAACTCTGTAAGTAATTTACTTGTGATTTGAACCGATAAACAACTACACATTGGATTTAAGTTATGTTTATGAAAAAAAAACTTAAAAATCAAAATTGGGTAAGTTTAACTGGTTAAAATTGATGTGTTATAGTTGTTTAAGCTAAAACAAACCTAGGCGCACCTTTTCCAACTTCCTGATTGCGTTTTAGTTTCAAAAATTTTGAAAATGCTTTTTCAGTTCATTCGTTCGAACTTACATGTTCGTACGAACCTATAGGTTGTACGAACCTAGCCAATGTAAGTTTGTACGAACTTAAGTTTGACTTGGTCAAACAGTAAGTTCGTACGAACCTACTTTGGTTCGAACTTAAAATTTTTTTAATAATGATTTCAGGCTCGTTTTAATCGTAGCATCTTGCTTGCAGGAATCTAAATTATTATTCTCTATTTTTGGTGTGTTTCTATTTATTTTTGCAGAAATGGCTGATCTTGTGCGTGAGTTTTTCAACAAGCACAACGTGGTAGTTTCGTTTGATCTTGCCAATCCGGCCACAGAACCGTTTCGGGGCATGGTGAAGTTCCTAATTCGCTCGCGAGTGTTCTATGCGCTATCTCATTCGCCCATGTTGAGGTTTCCATACCTTAGCCAATTCTGGGCAACGGCGGTTCATGACTGTGAGCCTCAGCCACCGGTGATAAGGGCTACTATGAATGGTGTCGATATTGAGTTTTCTGCTGAGTTTCTGAGGCAGGTGTTGCAATTGGGCACTGAAGAACAGGAAAACGGCCCAACTACTTTTCCACTTGAGATGCGCGCTGGCACGTTTCAACGCATGGGATATGTGGGAGATGTTACCCACACCCAATACACCAAGAGTCTGGTGTACGGCCAGTGGCGCTATCTGATGCATATTCTACTTGTATCTTTCGGGCCGAAGAAGGCAGGGTTCGATACCATGAACCATAAGTTGCAGTCAGGGATGATCTCACTTGTATACAACAAACCTTACTGCTTCAGCCAGTATTTCTTTGACGAGATGGTTCAACAAATCAAAGGGAGTGTGAAGGACCAGTTTATCTTATACCCTCGGTTTGTGATGATGGTGATCAATGCCTTGATTCCAAACCTTCCAGCCATCAACCGGGTTGTTCATCTGATGCCGGTCGACAAGAAGATCTTTGGCCATTGCCTCAGTCACAACAAACGTAGAGCGGTAGCTGATAGGCCTCAGGCAGTACCTCTGTTTGGGGCAATCATTGATGCTGCTTATTAGGCACCACCAAATAATGGTTGGTTAGATGTGCCCCAGCCTCAGGCAGCTGAAGAGGTTCAGATTCTTGAACCGGGGCCGGCTCAAGTGCAAGCAGAAGTGGCTGCTGCTGAACCACCATAGGAGATTGTAGAAGAAATCTTCCACCAAATAGAGCACCTTGCTGAGGGAGAGCGTGTTGATGCTGCTGTTGCTGAAGGGTTGGTTAGAGATGTTCTTCATGGCGGTGAAGGGCCAAGTGCTGCAGCCCCGGGCTCACAACGACAGACTCTTCAGGAGGAACTGAGAGAAATTGACAAGTTTTTCTCTGAAGCTGGAGCAGGGACTTCACCTGTTGATGCTGCTGAGCCAAGCATGCCATCTGATGAAGCTGAAAAAGCTGATGCTCTAGATTCTAAGGCTACTGAGACTGATGCCGATAATGATGAGAATGATGATGATGATGATGGTGATGACGATGATGATTTGGACCACCCTATGATCCGTTTCCAGGGCTCTAAGGGGGTGTTAATTGACCCCAAGGCTGCCAGGGAAAAGGAGAAGGGGAAGAGAAAGGTCCAGGAGGACGATGAATATGTTCCTAGGGACTCCGATGTCGAATCTGAACCAAAACGGTTCCGGGTGCAAGCTCGTATGCGTCCGCGTTCCATTGGTATTGTTATTGGCGAGGGTGGTCAAGATCCCCAAATCATAACACATACACCACCACCCGTAGCTCCACCTACTGCTCAACCACCACCCACCTCAGCTCCACCGGTTATTTCCACTTCTACACCACTAGCACTACCAACTGTAACACCAACCACCGTTCCACTTACAACTCCAACCACCCCATCTATCCCCAACCCAGCCGCCAATCTTTCTGATCCGGACAAGTTTACATATCTTGAGGGCCGGATCACCAGCTAATGGATATGGTGACGGCTTTGACTACTGTTGTTACAAGCTAGGAAATACGTGTCAATAATTTGACTGCTATCAATGAGCCCTTAGAAGCGAAACATGCAAAATTAGAAGAAACGGTTAGGCTGAATGAGATCACTCTCTATCGCCTGAAGCGCCAGTCAGACAGGGGGAGTCAGTTGCCAGGGTGCAGGGAGAATGAGCTGAGATTTAAAGCTGATAATGACCGTGACGATGATCTACGCGTACCCAGAGAAGGTGAGCTGCCTGGCTCTTCATCTAGAGAGCAAGGTGCAGCAGAGGCTCAGGGGGAGTCTGGTCAAGTTGCTGGTGTGAGCGGATTTGAGCAAGGTGCAACAAAGCCTCAAGAAGAGATTGAACCATCTGGAGGGTGGAACAAAGAGTCCAGTGAAGCACTAGTGGATGGTCAGGCATAGGCACCGACAAGTGGATGGAACCAGGGGGTCTAGCGGTGGTGCAACGGCAGATGGTGATGGCAGCCAGAAATTAGGGTGGGGTGCAAAGAAGAATGAAAACAAAGCTGAGAAGGCTGGCAGCGGATCTGAGCAGACTCCAGTGAATCTAGTGAGACTGAAACTATTGAAGCGTTGCTTGGTTTGCACGATTTTGATAGCGAGGGATCAGAGTTAGAGGAAGGAGAGATCTTGGATAAGGAGATTGCAGACTGGAAATCAGATGATGAAATTAATCCAGATGACTATGCTGATATTGATTAATTTATTGTGTCAAAGCAACCGGTAACTGAAGTAGTTGTTGAGGATGAAGCTGTTGAGAAGGTGATCAACTTGGAGCAGGACTTAGCTCCTGAAGTTGAATAAGATTCTGAAGAAGTTGAACCAACTCGAAAAGAGTTAAAGAAGTTATGGTTCAAGAAGGTTGAAAAGGAACCGGAAATCAAATACAAAGGTGATATCAGGGTCAGAGGATGAGGTAAATTGAAGCGAGGAATCATAAGTTGGTTTTATGACAGCGATCTTAAGTTGTTCATACTAAAAGATATGATGGGATTCAGGACTTGAAGAATAAACTGAAGACCTTTAGCTCGTTGCCTAAGATTGAACTGAAGGAGCTAGCCTGGCTAGACTTGGTAAATACTGGAGATGATCCTTACGCTTATGTTTTAGAAAGAATATTAAAGCGTGAAGGAAGATCAAATAAGTTCAAAAGTTTAAAGCCAAAGCAGGGTAAAAGAGTTCCAGACCTGACCAGGATTGATCCTATCTCTTACAAGCCATTGATGAAGATGGTCTACAGACCAGTCAAATGCTTGAAGAGAGTTCCGTTAAAGAGAATGCCACAAAACATTCTTGAAAATCTCAAATGGTGGTACGTTGACAGCAAGACAGCTGAGGCAGTTATGGAAGATGCTGAAGAAAATGTGTTGCTGAGAGTATATGACAGTTTACATCTGGTAAACTTGTCGAAGGACGATCTGATGAAGCTTCATGTAAACAAGATCTTGTATAGAGACAGTTGGAGACATGAAGGAAGAAGGTATCAGAAGGTAGTGAAGGTATGTGTTGAAAAAGGCTTATGGGCTGAGAGTCGACATAGTTGATCGTGCATCAAGATTCGACAGAGCCAGAAGACTGAAGACAGATAGAGCTATTATATGTCAAGGGGGAGTCTGTTGGTGCACGTTTTGTGACAACAATTCTTATTTTGTAATAGTTAGTTTTTGTTATTAGTATTATAGTTAATATTGTAGTTTGTTTATTAACTTAGCCTTTTTAAGTTTTGTGTGTAAGTTCGTACGAACTTATATATTCATACGAACCTACGATGTTCGTATGAACATGTAAGTTTGTACAAACCTAGGATCAACTAAGTTCGTACGAACTTGCTGACTATATAAACAAACTTGTAATGTTTTATTTGTACGCTTTTGAAACTGTCATATTCGAATATACAGAGCTATCTTCGAATACATACGAACATATACTATAAACACTTGCATTTCACTTGTTTTATTGTTGTTTGAGTGTATTAAACCTTTCCGCAAACTAATACACGTTGCAATCCCGTTTGGATCCGTTCAAAGGGACTTTCAGATAATCGTGAACAATAACTAACATGGAATTTTGGACTTTCTTGATTCTAAGGGTATATCAAATGTGAGATACATAGATAATCGTGAACAATAACTAACATTGTACTTAAAAATCTGAGTGTTGACTACTTAAGTGGACAACAATACTGATAATCGTCGTGAACTATAAATTACATACATAATAACATCGGAATAATTCAATTCCTCACTGTGTATCGTACACATTATGGCTAATATGATATTCGTAACAGTGACTCTCCCAAAAAGAATGTGCTTTTTAATATGAATAATTTCATAATTACCTTTGATTGTTTATCTATACGATTGAAGAAACAACTCGAATGCGATTAAATCAAAGTCTAGGTATGACAAAGCTTTAAAGCTAGAAGATCTAAATTCGAGGAGGATATAAGGGGTTTGCGTGTAAACGGACCGAGAGTGATGATGAAAGTGATGATGACGATGATATTCCACAGAGTTGGATGAATCTAGATCTAATAAAACTTGGATCTCACTTAGGGTCTCGTTTTGCTACAGATTAAAGCAAATATATGTTAAATGATGACGATGATTATTCATTGCAAGATGACAATGCTGATTCTGATAATGATACCTCTTTATTCACTAGAAGGTCCAAAACGAAGACGGTCTAGTGGGGTTGTCATTAGTGAGCCGACTGCCCAATCCACAACCATCATTACCCACAATTACAACAACAATTCCAACCGCACCTATTACGATTATTTCACCACAGCGAGATAAATCCCTTGTTGAAGAGCGCGGCAGCTCAGGGGGAGAAGCCTGGCAGGTGGAGAAGATTGGTTGTAAAGAGGATGCATTGAGAAAGAAACACAGACAAAGACGATGATCCTAGTGACCGAATGTTGGTGAGCTGCCTAACTCTTCAACTGGAAGACTTAGTTAGCTTAAACAGATTAAAGGGGAGTCTAGTCAATCGAACAGAGACAGATACCATTGAACTGACAAGTTTAATAGTGATAAGTCTGAGTTAGAGGATACCTAGAGAAGTTTAGTTCAGAAAATGAAGAAATGTCTGAAGGTGAATCGTAGTGATAGACCTAGAGAAGTTAAGATCTGCAAAAGATGAAATTCCTAAGGGTGACTCGGAGGCTACAAGAGTTGTTGAGGGTGTATGACATGATCTGATAAAGCTTCATGAAGCTACATAGATAGTTAGAGACATGAAGATTGAAGATGTCAAAGGGGAGTGAAGACTTTGTGGAAAAGGTGTTATATGCAGGAAGACAAAAGAAGTTAACATAATCAAGATCGAAGATTACTTGGGTGACAACAACTCGGGTGACAACATCTCGGGTGAAACCAGAGCTATTATCAAGGGGGAGTCTGTTGGTTCATCGAAACTAGAGCTATTGTCAAGGGGGAGTCTGTTGGTTCATCGAAACTAGAGCTATTGTCAAAGGGGAGTCTGTTGGTGCATGTTTTGTGACAACAACTTCTAGTTTGTTATTGTTAGGTTTAGAAGTCATTTTGTTAATCATTGTAATCGTTAACTTAAGTTTTGTATGTGTATTTTGTAGGTTCGTACAAACTTACAAGTTCGTACGAACTTAGAGTAGGTACAAACTTAGTAAGTTCGTACGAACTTAGAAAGTGCCTAAGTTCGTACGAACTTAGGTGCCTATATATACACAAGTCCGAAAGTTTTAGAAAAGAGGTTTTTTCAGAGTTGTAAGTTCGAATTTAGTTGTAGGCTCGAATACTCTGAATTGTTCGAATGTAATACTCGTTGACATTCAATAAAAGTGATCTTTACACATTTGTTTACTCGTTTGTTATCGTTTAGTATAATCGAGGATTCCGCACTCGATTATATCATGTTACCCTGTAGATCCAGGTTACGGGAACCTACGGAATATATTTTTAGTTTTTAAGATAGCATGATCTAAAGCACAAGGAGAGGTTGGCTCTAATTGAATGTTTGGGTAGATAGAGTCAATGAGGGCATCCAGGGGTCCTTGTTTGAATGTTTCTCAATTAGCATAGCTGTCGGAATGTCGACAAGGTCGTCATTATGTGATGTCAGTGTTCCATCACCAATCTTGAGAAGAAACTTGGTGAACGTAGGATCTAACAAAGCTCTTATGTTTTCTTCTAATCGTAACTTGTGAAGTGATGGCCATAATGGAGAATTAGTTAGACATGTAGCCAGTGTTTCTGATTTAGTTCCTTTACGTACTACGGGAAGTGTTTGTCTAAAGTACCCACCAAGCACGACAATCTTATCGCCAAAAAGTTCTGTCGAGTCCATTAAATCTTGCAAAAGATCATTTAAAGCCTTGATAGAAGATCTTTTTGCCATAGGGGCCTCGTCCCATATGATCAACTTAGCATCTTTAATTAAAGTTGCTAAAGAACTTTGTTTGCTAACTCTACAACCCGAACCTTCTACCAAATCTAGTGGGATTTTAAAACGTGAATCAGCGGTTCTACCACCAGGGAGTATTGATGCAGCTATGCCTGATGTGGCTGTTGCTAGCGCAATATGTCCTTCTGATCTTATTTTCGCTAATAAAGCTCTGTACAAGAATGTTTTACCCGTGCCACCGGGAGCATCAACAAAAAAAGCGCCACTTTCTTTTGAATACACTTTCTGAAGTATGATTTCAAATGCATCTTTTTGTCTTTCATTAAGTTTTGCAATTGCATCTAAGTCTTGTTGAGAGACAATGATACCTTTTTCAGCTCTAATTTCTCTTGTTTCTTCTTGTAAGTTAGTGCTTGACAAGCCTTGGGGCAAAAGATCAAAATCGTCAATGTTTTTTCCCATCAACTACAAAGATCCATTTATTTGCAGCAGCCCGCTTTTCATAGCCTGTCTACGAGTCAATTGATTAGATCTCAAAAGGTCTTCCAGCATTTGGTTCTCATAAGCTAACAATAAGTCTCGAGGATTATTCGGACATGAATAAACAAGAAGAGTGGCAAAAAGCCTCCTAAGTTCATATGGCATGTGGTAAACAGAAGCCTCTTTTAAACATAGTTGCTGACTGTTATCATCGACCAAATAGCCACGCAACAACAATGCCTCTCGAAAAGTAGCCACTCGAACTCCATTACATATTTTTAAGTGATCAAAAGACTTAGGACAACGTACCTTTGACAAGAGTAGCCTTAAGAAGTATCTGTCACCTTCAGTAGGATGAGCAGCAACTATGCGGCCTACTAAATCACCTAGTTCTCTATGCTTCTAGATTTTTTTGTCCTACTGCCAAACAAAATGGTCCGGAAACTCAAAATAAGTCAAGTTCAGACTTTGTGCTAGCTGATCAGTTATGTTAATGTAAAAAAATTCAGTCAACATGGTTTTTCTTTGGAACGAGTTTCTCAACACATTGTTCAGCTTGTCTGTAACATCCCAAAGTTTGAAAAGAATTTTGGAAATTTAAAATAAAGTTTCTGAACCCTGCGAAGTTATTTATTGAGGTCGCGAATTAGAATTGTGCGACACTAAGGTTAGAGTCGCAGGTGGAATTTAATATAAGATTGAGGAGCTTAAGTGTAATTAACAATTTATATATATATATATTAAAACTCTTCTAAATACTTCAAAACATTTCCAAAAAACTCAAATTTCGTTCAATTAGAGAGAGAAACGAGTTTTAGAGAGAGAAACGAGTTTTTAGAGAGAGAAACGCCTAATTCAAGTTGAAAATTGAAGATTTGAAGGATTGGAACCGTGATTAAGGTAAGATTATGTTAGTTGATGTTATTATTAAGGTTTGAACGGGTTAATTTGGTTAAATCGAGCTTTGATTGTGAAAAATTCGGTTTTGGGGTCGGCTGTGTTCGTCCTGCGAGTTGACTTTGCGAGTTGAATTGCGAGTTGACTTCAGTTGCGAGTTGAGTTGCGAGTTGACCTGCGAGTTCAGTTCAGTTGAGTTGCGAGTTGACCTGCGAGTTGACTTGCGAGTTCAGTTCAGTTCAGTTGAGTTGCGAGTTGACCTGCGGGTTGACTTGTGAGTTCAGTTCAGTTCAGTTGAGTTGCGAGTTGACCTGCGTGTTGACTTGTGAGTTCAGTTCAGTTCAGTTGAGTTGCGAGTTGACCTGCGGGTTGACTTGTGAGTTCAGTTCAGTTCAGTTGAGTTGCGAGTTGACCTGCGTGTTGACTTGTGAGTTCAGTTCAGTTCAGTTGAGTTGCGAGTTGACCTGCGAGTTGACTTTTCAGTTGAGTTGAGTTGAGTTGAGTTGAGTTGAGTTGAGTTGACTTTTGCGAGTGGACTTTTGCAAGTTAAAATTTGTGATGCACCTTGTTGTAGCGGCTTTAAAATAACGTCGCTAAGTTGTGAAATAGAGTTTAAATTGTATCTGTTTGTGTACAGACCAGTGTTCAGACGTGAGAGACTAGAGGTTGCAGAATTTCACGTACTTCGAGGTAAGTAATAGGGGAATATAAATTAAATGAAATTATCTAATTGTAAAAGTACTTGAGTGTACTTAATTGTTGAAGTACTTGAGTGTACTAGATTGTTAAAGTACTTGAGTGTACTTGATTATTGAAGTACTTGAGTGTACTAGATTGTTGAAGTACTTGAGTGTACTTGATTGTTGAAGTACTTGAGTGTACTAGATTGTTGAAGTACTTGAGTTTACTAGATTGTTGAAGTACTTGAGTGTACTAGATTGTTGAAGTACTTGAGTGTACTTGATCATTGAAGTACTTGAGTGTACTAGATTGTTGAAGTACTTGAGTGCACTGCATTCAGATTTCTTGAGCGTACTGTATTAATTCAGTGACTGGCCCTTTTATGCTGAGTGATCATAAATGGCCTAGGAGTATAATCGTGAATCTTTACTGAGCTGAGTAAACATAAACGGTTATAGTGTTTTATAAGATTGTTATCTTTATACTGATGTAATCCTGTTACTTACTAAGCTTGTGTGCTTATCTATGTTGTCGTTGCTGTTTTATTACAGGTGGGTCGAGTAGAGGGATAAACGGTTCAGGGAAGGAACCTCAGCGCGATTAGTTGTGGGCTTGCTACGGCTAGTAGTAAGCGTTTACCCCCGTTAAATCATGCTCAGATATCGAGGGAGTCTTTTTGAGAACTCACATTTTGTAATAACTATAAAACATTGTGAAGTTCGTGTAACGATTGTATCGATACGTATTTATATATGTGTTTAATTATGTTTAATGAGTTCAAAAAAAAAAAAAAAAATTTGTCTTAAGCAAACGGGTGTTACATTGTCTTTCTTTTTAAAAGTCGATGGCTGATAATTCTCTAAATGTAGCTGTAAATGGATAACAACAAGATCGCTAATTGAGAATCTGAAAGTCCTCCAAGCTGCTTCTGGAGGCGATACCCACCTACCTACTGGTACTACTCTATTTCATCTATCAATGTAGAGTTGTTATTCAACAACACTGCAAAACTTATTCTATCACAACCTTTACATATATACTTATATATATATATATACTTGACTGGTTTTATTGGCGAACAAATTTCTACATTAATATGACAATCAAACTTAGCCAGCAAGTAGGCATTATATGGTACAACCCATCGATTATCAAGTATAGCTTTCCTAACATGAACTTTAACCCCATTATGGCGCCTTAGGTAGATTGGGTATGCATAAGTTGTTTGGGTGGTCTCCTTAGAATAAGCTTTTGGATATGAGTTCTTGCACATGCCATTCTTTTTCATGCAAACATTATCTAGCTTCAGTTTACCGCATGGACCATGTAGCATGTGTCTAATCATCATTTTATCTAAGTGAGGATTATGTTTCTCATTTGGTATCTCAGCTGACACGATTTGATCATATTCTTCTGGCCTATACATTTTGCATTGAGGTTTCAATATGATTAAGAAGTGTGCATGTGGAAGACATCTCTTTTGAAACTCTATGACATAAGTATAGGCAGCTACTTCTCCAAATATATGTTTTTAAAAGAGTTCCTCCTTTAGTTGTTCAAGTTTTGCATGAAAAACTCTAACAACCAAATCTGGTCGATTCTGTGATTCCTCTTGACTGATGAGATGTTCTTTTACTTTTGGTCAGCTAGGATTAGATGTCACTGTCAAAAATATATCAGGTTTTCCAAATTTCTGCACTAATGTCATTACATCTACATATTTTCGTCTCATGTTTCTTGGTCTACCAATAAAGCTAGACGGAAGCACTATCCGCTGACCAACCTTTGAACCTTCCGTCTCACCTGATGCCACAACATCCACTACTCCTTGAAGAAATTCTTTTCTGATTTCTTGTTGTTGTGTTCTGAAAATGTCCAGCCTTTGTGTTTCAAGCTTGACATAGCTATCTACTATGTATTGTTGTAACAACCGTCCAAAGCATAATAGATATGACTTATCATTCTTCCTTATTTGAAGCTTGTATGCATAATACTCTCTAACAAATTCTAATTTAGAGTCCACATCCTTTTGAGCCAAGACTGCAAAACGAGCAATATTCATTGCTATTAGTTTTGACTTCAATGTTCCTATGACTACACTCTCCATTGTCATCTCCATTAACCCAAAGTGCTGCAACTTGTGAAACATTCGGCTTATTATAAACTCTTTGATCCTGCGAAGGAAGCGTCTTAAGGATGATCTTATAATTCTCTAGTTCGGGAACGTCTTTTAGGTTTCGAAAGAAACAAGCATAAGGATTTTGTTGCAGGGCTTTCATGCATATTTCAACTGCTTGTTCAGAAAGCCTATCACACCCTGTCAAACGATTTTGTAATTCATGCTTAGTTCTTGGAAATACAGCTGAAGATTTTGGCATTACTATTATCAGGTAGCAAATCATTAATGAAATGGTAAACTTGTCCTTGTACTCTAAATGTGTATATCCCATTGTTCCTCTTGCTAAGATTGGTATCTGATTTGGCTCCTAAAGAAGTAAAAGCCAAGAGGTTTTTATATGTTCTAATACATGTTCTAAATTTTTTCGCTTCTTCTGATGTCGAGGTCAAAAGTTGTTTAAGAATGTTTGGATAGTCATTGTTAGCCAAAACCACCCGACCATCTAAACAACAATTTTTTTTTGTTTCAGAGTACATCTTAATCGTACCACAGTGAGGAAAATTACTTATCCTAGGGAGTGTGTCTGCCATTAGAGGAACGTACTGCAACAGGTCTCTTCCCATCGTAGGAATGTGTCCTATGATGTTCGTGCAAAAAAATTATTATCTCTATTAAGATAGAAGCATGAAATTAAGAGCTACATATGGATGAAACAAAAGATGGAAACAAACATTGTGTCCGAGATTTTGGCGTTCTTTTTTGTTTAGCCATAACCTTAACCCATATATTTTATCAACAGACCTGTTGTTTCATTTAATACAAATGAAGGCTGATTAGAAGGTCCGACCAATTCGACAAAATAAAACATTATTACCCAAATACTTTAACTCTTAAATCAACATGTTTTCAAGCAATTCCAAAAGTATTTGCCATGATAAATTGACCTTATAATAAATCTCATTAGCCATGATAAATAAAATATTATTACCCAAATACTTCAACTCTTAAATCAACATGTTTGCAAGCAATTCTAAAAGTATTTGCCATGATAAATATCTTATAATAAATCCCATTAGCCATGATAAAAGTCCCATACAGAAAGATTTCTTTTTAACATATAACACCTATCATCATAGGTGCATTATGTAGACCAAAATTTGGAAGCTATTTAAAGTTTAAACTACGTTGGACATACTAATCTAAATATGGAGGTGAACAAATATAATAAAAGAGCCCACTTACAGTTGAGCAATCTCAATACCAAGCTTTGCGCACAACTCATAAATTGCTTGCAATAGAAGATGGACTCGATTCTTGAAAGCCCTTTCTTCATCACCTTTGTAGCAAAATATGACCATCAATTTCAAAAAAATAAAAAGAATAAAAATGCAAAATCGAGAAAAGGAAAAAAAACGAAATTGAAGAAAGCAAGAAAAAAGTTGCTTACAAAAGAAGAAGAAATTGATGCGTGTATCTTGAAAGTTCTCCATCGTTTTGGTTGATTTTTGGATGTCTTTTACAAATGGGGTGAAAAATTGAGACAGGGAAAAAAGTGGGTGGAGGAATTGCAGGGATGAAAGGTATGGGAAGGGGGAGAGAGTCAACAGTGTTAGACTATTTACTGCTGAGGCGTAATTTTTTGGATTGATCTACAGTATTAATGCCTTCTTGTTATATAATAGGTAGATATCACTACTCATTCGGAGAGATAAAGCCACATAAAGTTAAGGTGGCATTAGCTACTACTTCATTTGTCATGCGAAGTTTAAATTTCTTTTAGAAGAATTAATTTTATAATTAGTGTTACGGGTTCAAATAAATTATGCTATTAATTCAATAAATGATTAGCCCGATTTATATAGTATTTATTAAAGAAGACAACTAATTAAATTGTTTTTCTTCATGAAATCGAAAATATTATGTCACAAATCACTTATTTTAGGACAATAAAAAATAAAAATATGAACATTTGTATTGAAACGATATAGTACCATTTAAAATTTATTATATCTATTTAATCTAAAGTATTTGTGAACTACATACGTCTTTAAATCAACTTCTAAATCTCAATATATATATGTATATATATATGTGTGTGTTTATATACACACCCCTTATAAAATATATAGCATCCCCTCCTTAATGTTTAAATTTGAAGATGTGAATTTTCTTTTTTGCCCATTCACCCTCACAAATAATATGACACGTTATTTTAAAAAGTTCAAAAATTTTTACACAATAAATATGTTTATACAATATTACATGATCATGTTCATAGTGAAAGTTATAATTAAAACACACATAACTCATGTTCATATGAAAAGTTTATTTAAAACACACATACCTCCTTTTTATTTACAGAGAATCACATAAATGTCTTTGAGTAGTGGCGAATTGATGTCGCGCCGAACGGTCGGTTTTGTCATGGCGGTGTCATCGTCGGTTGGGATCACCGGACGGTGACCGAACGGTGCGCTATTAGTGGGTTTTTTTATATTTTTAGTGCAGGTTATCCTGAATTACTTACTACGTACTAACTAAAGTGAGAAAGCGGTAAGTATGACTCATGTATCGTTCTATGACAGTCGAATTTGAAACGGAGCTTGTTTGGATAGTTTAGTATTTAAGATAGGGTTTGGATAATTGGATTTGGGTTTTTATATATAAAATTATTAAAAATAATAAAATAAAATAAGCTAGCTAGAATATATGGAACAACTAAGGATAAGGAATACGTGGTTTTGCCATGATTTAGTATAACGTTGAGTTATGGTAGTTATGTTGTTATTCCTTTAGTAATGATGAGTCTTTACTTCTGGATAAGTCGTTTCTACGATCCTACCACTCATCTGACACGAAGTTGTCCATAATAAGATAAGGGTATGTTACTTGGATAGTAGATACGAAATGTTATTTAGCGTCGAAAGTTGATTCAAATGCAATAACCAATTTATCCTGACAGTTATCCTCGAGTCTTGTTGTGGATCCCTTAATGGTGATCTTTACTCAAATCAAATGGCTAATGAAGACACAACAATAGATATAAAGTTTGTATTAAGTGCAAATCAAAACAAAACAAAACTTTATATGCTCTAATCCCAAAATATTCTTCTTTAACTTTGTGTAGCAGCCAAATACAGAGAATAAATGATTGGGAAAAATGTCTTACCCTAAAATTCTCTAACAAAAGTATTTATACTAAACTGTCTGGCCGTTCTGCGACACAAGCCTTGTGTCGCAGAGATCACTATTGCGACACAAGCATTGTGTCGCACCTATCACTTATGCGACACAAGCCTTGTGTCGCAGTACACAGAAAATGTAACTTTATTTACTCTATTACATTTACAGACACAGTACAGACTTGACCAACTGACAGACACTCTAATATGTATCAACAAACTCCCCCGTGTCTTCAGCTTGGTCTTCAAGATCTTTGTTCAAACCCAGCCTGCTGGGAATACACCGCCAGCGTGTATCCCATGTGTCACACAAACATTAACAATCCTCTGAAATTGAAGTGCGATCTTCTTGTTCACAGCATTCTTCTCGTTGAAGCGAATCGGATTGTCAAACAGTTTTCTCAAGTCCTTTGATGACATGTTTATTAAGCTCATAGGATCAAACACTCTAAACTGAGCTTTCTTCAAACCATACAGCGAGTTCCTCTCTGGTTGCTCTGAATCAGGAACAAAAACCAAAACCGCTTCACCGGTATGAGCATCCAGTTCCCAGTAATGAAATCTTCTCAGAAAGTCCAGGGGAATTGTTTCCAGAGGAATATTCTTCAAACAATCAGCCGGAGGATAACGCATTCTGCATATTGGCTGTTTGGTCACCGGGTCTATCCTTTTCTTATAGATATACCTAATTCCCAAAGTCGGTTTGATGAAGTTATAACTCTTTGTGCGTATCTCTCGCTGTAGAGTGGTTTGAATATAATTTGCACGATCATCTTTGGACGGATTTATCAAAGAGAGTTGAGCAAGACGATTTACTTCTCCTTTTGGTAAAGTGCTCAACTTGGTGAATGATCTTTTGAAATATTGGACACCATCAAGTCTCTTGATCATGAAAACACCATTGGATACCTTCCAGCTCTTTATCAACCCCGTATACACCCCACTAACCTTGTATGATTTGCAGGTGACGGGTATCTGAATTCCAGCCTTACCATGAGGCCACCATTTAGCAATTTTCTCAGCTCTTGTTTCAGTAATTTCAGTTTCAGGGACCTGAGCATCAGATGCATTATCAGTTTCTTCTTCACTTTCATCCTCAGAAGAATCAGTCTCAATGGTCGGTGCATCATCATAGAATTCATCATCATCAAGTCCTTCCTCCTCAATATCAACATCATCGGAATCCTCAAAGTTTTCACTTTCATTTTCAGAATTGACTTCGTTTATCATTTGTTGAATAAATGAGAGGTCAGCACACGAATAATCAACCGCTAGAGGTCTCGGTTGACCTGGAACTCTATGAACAGGGAAGTACTCTAAAGTAGGTATTTCATTAGATGGTTCAATAAGTACATCATCTGTTACAGATTCAGAACCCGGTCCTATTGGTTCTTTTGATGGACCGGTGGGAACAGACTCCCCCGGACCAATAGACCGGTTCTCTAACTCCCTAAACCTATCCTCTAATTGATTGATTCTACAAGTCTGAGCTTCAATTAGGGCGGCTTGTGACTGAATGAGGTTGGCTTGATCGTGCACAGTCTTTTGCATCTCCTCCATCCGATCTAGAAGTTGCTTTATAATGTCAGGATGAGGATGCACAGGAGTCTGAACCTCCGAAGGCCCTGCAGTTGAAGAAGTGCGCGGTCGACTGGATGTAGGAATGTCGTCTGAGACAGTGTAAGTGACATCCTCACGTGGCCTTTTGCCCGTCGACCTGGGAGGAGAGGGACAGATCTCATCAATATCCCGCATAATATCTTCAAATTGAGGATCGGGATGTTGTTGTTGTTGTTGTTGAGTCGGTGCCTGTGGTGGAGGTGACAGTGGCCTAGGAATAGGAGCCGGTTCGGCAAATTCGTCACCCTCCGGAGGCACATAGGCCTCATCCACAATATGGCCAAATAATGGCACATCAGGCGGTACCGGTGCGCCTTTTGCATATTGACCGGACACCACGAAGATCCGGGTATTCATCGGTGTTTGGCGAAATTGGTGTTGTGGGGCCACCGGTAACCCTGGGAGTAGATGATTTAGCAATAATTGGACAAAACGTGGGTACAAGGCCCACTGTCCCTCCCCAACCTGTGCATTATCTACCATAATCCGAAAAATATACCCCGAGAAGTTATAGGGTTTGTTGTATACGAGTGCTAGCATAGCGGATGCAGTAGATAGACTCATCCCATCATAACCAGCCTTCCTACCAGACAGGCAAACAATCATAATGTGCATCAAGTACCTCCAGACCTTAGTGAGATAGGCCTTGCGGTATTGATCACGTGGGATAGTCGGGTATCCAAGTCGACCCATGCCCCCGGCAATAAACACATGGGAGAAAGCCACGGGCATCTCCGAATCGTCTGGAAACTGAAAGAAATCCCGAATGAGTTGCTCAGAGATAATAATTTCTCGCTCGTTGACATGAGAAATGATCCGCGGATATCCAAGGTCTGAATTGATCGCAGCATTAACCCAAAACTCTGAGACTTGATCCTTGTATATGGGTGTTGTAGCAGTGATAGCAGTATATATACGGGATCTGCGGAGAAAAGCAATCATCGGACGGTACGGGGCCGCCGATTCCTTTTCATCATCTAGGAACGCCGTGACATTATGTCTCGGTTCCCAAAACAAAGCGTTAACGTGAGCCATATCTGAAATAAGACAATAAACTTGAAAACCATTAGTCTCAACAATTAACATTGACAATTTTTTTTGAATTTAAAATGTCTTGCGACACAATCCTTGTGTCGCAGGATACACTGCGACATAACGAGTTATGTCGCAGTTTTGCAATTTAATCAATTTAATGATTTACTAGCGACATAACATTTGTGTCGCACAAAGGGCAGCGACATAAGAATTGTGACGCAGACATAATCAGCGACATAAAGCAGCGACACAACAATTGTGTCGCAGTATAGCAGCGTCATAGCACAGCGACACAAGTAGTGTGTCGCTACATGTCTACTGCGACACAACAATTGTGTCGCTACATGACGAGCGTCATAAGACAGCGACACAAGTGTTGTGTCGCAATGATGAACAGCAAGAAACCCAGAAATTTCGGATGAACAAAAATTTGGGGGTTTTGTGTTTAAAGCATATCCGAAGGTTTACTAGTATTGCAGGAACATGAAACAACAAGTATTATGCATTTTAGAACACATTTAAGCATGCAATTGTACAAAATATGTAAACCTAAATAAACCGAAACTTCAAATGTCAATGGCGAGCAAAATACTAAGTTATAGGATGTAAAACTTGTACCTATCGATGCGGAATAACGAGGAGAACAAGATTAGATCGAAGAAATCCACAGAAAGTCCACAGAAAACGCAAAATAATCGAAAACAGGGGTCGGGCTGTTGTGTCGCTGAAATCTGTTGTGTCGCTAGTTTCGGAATTTTGTGTCGCTGGTAATTAGATACTAATTACAGCGACACGAGGGTATTTATACCCCTGACACAAGGAAGCGACACAATGTGCGACACAAGCCTTGTGTCGCTGGAAATATCAGCACAGTCAGCGACATAAGGGAGCGACACAATGTCTGTGTCGCTGGGCCACAAGTGTGCGACACAAGTGCTGTGTCGCAGGATAGTCAACACAAATAAGCGACACAAGCCTTGTGTCACAGAAGTCAATCAAGAGTTCACGTTTTTAAGATTTTATATATTTGTGACACTTAGTGAACAAAAATAAAAAGACTAAGAGGCAAATAAATAAATAATAAATAAAAACTATGAAAAGAACAGATTTAGATGTGTCATTTTAGGAATCATATTAGAAAGACAGACTCGCAAGACAATATCAGACTTTAATTCGATTACCAGTATAGATGTCCAATTTTAAGTTTACCAAGAAAGTTATCAAGCCTTAGACGCAGTCTGAAACAAGACGATTATCAGTATTGTTTATCCACTTAAACATGTAACATACACAACTTCAAGCTTAGCAGTTATTGTGAGAGTGAATAGATCTCTGTGACTCCCCCATAGATATACTCTTAGTATTAAGACATGCTCAAAACCTCGATTAGTTAGAGAAAGTGTTTGAATTCAACATTTTTAAGAATCAAGCCAGCGGTGACAGGTCTGTACTTACGTACAACAGAGCGACATACACTTGATTCAGGTGTAAGCAAAAACAGACTTAGTCAAACCATTTGGCGACCTTGTAAGTAATCTTTGATTTTATAAGTTTTAAAAGTACTTTGACTTTTGTTTGCTTAATGTTTGAAAGTATACTGATTGAGACCAGGTCTGTACAAACGTACAACAAAGGAAACAGACAGTATAAATCCCCAAATGTTGTCAGATACAAACTCAATTCAATTGAAGCATGGCAAGCTAATACATAAGAATTTAAGACACAGTGTCATACATCATATGATGGTCATCACAAAAGAGTAAACACAGAGTTAAGTATTTCTTAATTGCTCAAAGAAGTGTGGGCACATGTCTACCAATATATCGTGCAAGTAGTCAGTTGTTTATAAGAGCAAGAATAACATATACAAGATAAACCTACTGATATATCGAGGATAAAATTTGAGATTGTTGTTTGAGGAGTGTCTCCTAATGTACTATCATATTCCTAGTTGTTTTGAGACACAACTAAACGTCTTTTAACAAATGTTGCAACGTTGCTTTTCTTTAATGTTAAATAAACATTAAGAATGGCTATTGCTATGTTCCCTTTTTTTTTTTTTTTTTTTTTTTTTTTTTTTTTAAAGCTCTAACAAATAATAATAATAAGAACATAACAGACTAAGGTCACAAATATTACTTTTGAATGGGAAAGAAACGTAAACCTATCATGTTGACAAGCTCATCAAAACGAGCACGGGAAAAGGCTTTGGTGAACAGATCGGCATTCTGCTTAAGGGTATCTATTTGGACCAGATCAATTAGGTGTTTCTCATAACAATCACGAATGAAATGAAACCTAATTTCTATATGTTTGGTCTTAGAATGTTGGACAGGATTACGAGTGATACATATAGCAGCAGTATTATCTATATGAATAGGAGTCATAGTTAAGAGTAAACCGTAATCGCGCAACTGGTGTTGTATCCAAAGAACCTGGGAACAGCAACTAGCAGCAGCAATGTATTCAGCCTCTGCGGTTGAGGTAGAAACAGTTGTTTGCTTTTTGCACTGCCATGATACGAGCCGAGGTCCAAGAAACTGACATCCACCAGAAGTAGACTTCTTATCCATATTGCATCCACCATAGTCCGAGTCCGAATAAGCAGAAAGCGCGAAAGTTTTCTCATTTGAATACCATAGACCAAGGGTTGGTCTATATTTGAGATAACCAAAGATTCGCGTAACTGCCTTCATATGAGACACCTTCGGTTTAGCCTGATACCTGGAACAGAGAGAGACTGCAAAGACAATGTCCGGACGTGATGCCGTGAGATACATCAAAGAACCAATCATAGATCGGTAATCCTTTTCCGGACAGTCCTCTTCATCTTCCGCTGGACCAATGTGATGATTTAGCTCTAAGGGCGTCCCATAGGGTTTACAGTCAGTCAAGTTATACCGCGTAAGCATATCATTGACATACTTGGACTGATGAATATAAATCCCCTTAGCAGACTGTTCGACTTGTACGCCCAAGAAAAAATTCAGCTCTCCCATTGCACTCATTTCAAATTCTGACTTCATAATCCGCTCGAAGTCGCGACACAGTTCATCCTTGGTAGAACCAAAAATGATGTCATCCACATACACCTGTACTAATAACAAATCCTCCCCGGCATGCTTAATGAAGAGAGTACTGTCGATTGTGCCTCGAACAAAGCCGTTCTTCAGAAGATGAGTTGCAAGCCGCTCATACCAAGCTCTTGGGGCTTGATGTAGACCATATAATGCTTTGTCTAGTTTGCAGACATAGTTTGGATGAACAGAATCTTCAAATCCAGGCGGCTGTTTGACGTAGACCTCTTCAACAACCTGACCATACAGAAAGGCGCTCTTCACATCAAGTTGATAAACCCGAAATCCCTTGAAAGAAGCGTATGCCAGAAAAATGCGAATGGATTCCAAACGAGCAACCGGAGCGAATACTTCATCATAGTCCAAACCTTCAATCTGAGTGAAACCCTGAACCACTAGACGTGCTTTGTTACGAATTACCACACCCCGATCATCCTTCTTCACACGATATACCCAGCGAGTGCCAATTGGATGAACACCCTTGGGTAAAGGGACCAAAGTCCATACTTGCAACTTTGTGAATTGTTGAAGTTCTTCCTGCATAGCCTCAACCCAGTATGGATCGTTTAATGCATCAGCTGTCTTCTTCGGTTCTACTTGGGAGAGAAAGCATTCTTCAATTTTCGAAGCAAGACAAACAGGATCAGTGACGGTAATAGGAGACGATGTCGACACGGATTGTTCAGCAACAGCAATCTGTCTTCTCGTTAAAACACCTTTGTTTAAATCACCAAGAATGGCATCAACTGGATGTGACACATTTATCCTAGAACTCGGAATTGCAGCTGGAACGATGATAGAATCAAGGTTTGTGGAGTCAGCTTCAAGTTCGAGTTGAAGTGCCGGTAAATCTTCAAGGTCAGATGCAGGTGATTGAACAGAATCCTCAAACATTTGTTCCTCATCATTTGTAGGATCAGGAACATTCTCAGTAACGAGTGGAGGTGGAGTCTCACCAGTTGCTGGTGTTCCTGTTGGTGGTGGAGGAACAGAGATAGGTGGAACTTCAGAAGCGATGTCCAGCCCATGAAGTAGGGTCACTATATCCTCTTCTTCATTTTCTTCAGGAACATTGAAAGAATCAAACAGAGTTTGATAGTCAAACAAATATTCGGGTCCCTTCCCTTGAGGGTTGTCAGTGTAATGGAAGAAGGTAACCTCAAAGTGTTCTTCCACACGCTTGGTCACTAGGTTATACACACGTTTGTTTGGTGAGTTATTAGAGAATCCTAGAAAAACGCCTTCACAAGATTTCTCACCAAACTTAGCAATTCGTTCTTTGGTGTGCATAATAGTGCATAGACAGCCAAATGGTTCAAGAAATTGTAGATTAGGCTTTCTGTTGTTGAACAATTCATAGGATGTCTTGTTCTTCTTCTTAATCGTTAATACCCGATTTAGAACGTAGCAGGCCGTATTCAGGCACTTCATCCTTGGTCTTCAGAAAATACACCCAAGAAAAACGCGAATAATCATCTGTCACAACTAAGCAATAAGAAGTACCTCCCAAACTCTTCTTTCTGACAGGCCCGAACAAATCCATGTGCAAAAGTTCTAATGGCTTCTCAGTTGAATTCATCATCTTTGGTCTGTGAGACTTCTTGTGTTGTTTGCCCTTCTGGCATGGAACACAGTGATCATTTAAACTAAAAGATTGTTTGGGAACACCTCGCACAAGATCATTCTTGATCAGGTAGTTCATCTTGCGAAAGTGCAAGTGTCCCATACGTCTGTGCCATAATAACGATTCTTTCTCAGGAGCTTTAGAAAGAAGACAAGTGAGCTGTGTAGTTTCCACAGTACTCATGTCCAGAATATACGTGTCTCGCTCCCGAGGTGCCCTCAGTAGCACCCATTCTTCAGGGATCACAAATCCCGGCTTCAATATACAACATTCAGTGTCTGAAAAAGTAGTAGTGTACTTTTTATCGCACACTTGAGAGACACTGAGGAGATTGTGTTGTAATTGCTCCACAAAATTTACCTTCTCAAAGCTTACCATTCCATTGGTGAGCGTACCTTGACCAGAAATAACTCCCCCTTTATCACCAGCGAAGGCCACATACCCTCCATTGAAAGCATGAACTTCAGATAAAAGAGAAATATCACCGGTCATGTGCCGAGAACAACCGCTGTCGATATACCATTTACTATTCTTTACAGATTCAGGTTGCTGCGGCACCACAAACAAGGTACATTAGTTAGAAATGGAGACCCAAGCCTTTATAGTCTTGGGTACTCCAGTAACATCATCAACAATGACCACATCAGTCAAAACTCTGTTTTCAAAAAGTTTAGAATATTTGACTGATGAGGTATTGTTAGATGTAGAATCTTTGCAAGATTCCTTAATCTTCCAAACTTGTTTTGGTTTGGATGCTTGCAGGTCAACAACTTTGGGCTTTAAGTTTTGCAAAGTATTTTGCTCAACTTTGTTGACTTTAACAGCTGGGATAGTAGGCTTAGAGCATTTCATTGAAATAGGCTTCTTTGAAAGTTTAAGTTTTGAAATTTGAGAAACCTGTTTCCCATACTGTTTCTTTGCAAGCACATGACAATTATTTATCAAATGACCTTGCTTCTTGCAGTAGAAGCAAGATCGTTGCTCAAAACAAGATTGAGATTTAGGAACAAACTGATGAGCTCGACCAAAAGAAGCATGTGTTGAACAATCACACTTGTGTGAGCATTCAACAGCGGTAGATGCTTTAGTTGAAATTTTAGAAGATTTATTTAATTTAATCGTTTTAGAAACAATCTTCTTTTGAGGTTCAGCCATAGCTTTACCTTTTCCTTTTGTTATAGCCTGTTCTTTTTGTTCGATAGTAATTATATGATTTTCAGGCTTGACGTTTTTCTTAACTGGTCGATACTCTTGATCAGTTATATCCTCAATTTCAATTTCCTCTTCAATAATACGAGGAAGCACATAAAGAGTCTTTCCTAATTTAGGCTCAACTGTATTTTCAGATTTAATGAGTTCAGTCTGATGAATCTTGGCCTTAATAGGTTTAACTTTCTCAACCTTTTGAGTCTTACTTGTGTCAGACTCACTAGTATTAGCCCTAATAGGTTCGTGCCCACTAGTTTCAGGTTGTTCACATGCAATGATGCCATTTTCAGCCTTAACTAGCTCAGGCTTACTTATATTGATGCTCACAGTTGGTTTGACAGTTTTAACATCTATCTTAGTAAAGATAGGCATCGTATCATTTACATTATCCCTAACAGGCATAGGTAAATAATCCTTAGGAGGTGGGACTTGATGAAAACCAAGTCCTGCCTTACTCTTAGTATCAGTCCTCTGTGCCTGTAGGATCTCATCAAAGACTAGAGAGGATGTGGAAAAGTTTGAAAGCTTTTTCTTCAAATTTAGAACTTCAGTTTGAGATTCAACAAGTTCCCTTTTAACAGATGATAGCATATCAACATAGCTGCCAATTTCATCTTGCTGTTCAAAAATTTTAGCTTTTAGTTCCTTTTTCTCTTCCAAAACAGCTTTTAACTTTTGACCACTGGCCTTATCACTGTCCCGTAACATATTATTTGTTTCAGTTAAATTTTCTATGACAGTGTTAAGGCGTGTGGTATCCTCTCTATACCTATTTAGCTGGTTAGTTAATTTAATGCATGATACACAAGATAAGGGTTCATCATGTACCTCATGCACTTCAGCCATTAGTGCCCGTTCTGTATCATCTTCATCTGGGTCAGACCATTCCCAAGCATTGTTGGAAAGCAGTAGCGCAGCGGAAACCATCGCTTTTTCATCAGATCTGGTCTTCTCAGATGAGTTGGATTGAGAGGGCTTGGACAAACCGGAAGGTGGATTCTTCTTTCTGTCACATTCGCGAGCGAAGTGTCCATAGTTGTGACACTGGTAGCATTTCACCTTGCTCTTATTGAATCCAAGACCCTTCTCTTCAGGGTCAGTCACGTTCTTCCGTCCAGTCTTCTTCAAAAAATTCTTTACACGTCTTGTGAGCATAGCCATGCTCCACTTTAAATCCATTCTTTCAAGCTCTTCATGATCGATTTGACTGAAATCTTCTTCAGTCATATTCACCGTGCTGTTCTTGTTTGATAGGAAATCATCATATGCTGACAGAAAAGCGGTGAATACAGCAGCATGTTCCTCAGCAACTGCAGGAGATGCTCCTTTAAGATTAGAGTAAGTACCACCCTCACTAGCGAAGTTTGTGGTAGTATATCCAAAACTACCAGATAAATTAGGAGCACCAGAACCCCCAGAGAAGAAAGCAGCCCCAGCAGCTTGAGTCGCTGCAGCAGGAACATCCACACCATATAACATGGGATTCTGAATATGTGCAGTAGCCTTGGTCTCCTTCTTCTGCATGTCCAAGAGGTCAGCAGCAATCTGTCCAATTAGATCATCAAGCTCCATATCCATTATATCCTCATCCTTTTCCATCAGCAGCACGCGAGTATTCCATTTCTTTGGTAATGAACCCAGAAGCTTCTTGTTTACGTCAGTTTTGTCGAGATTTACTCCACCCTCAACCAATTCACTTACGAGCTGAGAATATCGACTACACATATCTTCCAGAGACTCAGTAGGTAACATGTCGAAGACCTCAAACTGTTTCTTAACCAGATCCAGTTTGTTTCTTTTGTACTGATCACTACCACCACATTTCTTCTCAAACCCTTTCCATAAATCATAAGCGGTCTTGTGATGGCGTAGTTGTCTCAAGATCTGTTGAGGTAAGGCCATAGTAATCGCAGAATAGGTCTTTCGTTCGGTATCGAAGGCCTTACGCTCTTCAGGAGTCATTGATTTGATGGACTTTTCAGGAATAGGTCCATTAAATATACCGGTTCGAACAGGACGTTCATATCGTTCTTCTAGATAGATCAGCATCTCAGCATCGTTGAAAGATACAAAAGCTTCAAACCGTTGACGCCAGTCTAAGTAGTTCATGCCCGTAGTGTACATCGGTGGTTTGTTTGTAGAACCCACCTCACTTGAATGCTTCAGCATTGCTCCAACCTGTTGAAGTGAAGTAGAAGTAGACATTGTAATTGACTCAAAAGAATACTCAAAAAGTTTGAAAAACTGTAAAATGCGACACAAGTGATATGTCGCAGAGTCTATGTCGCAAGAAGACGAGCAGCGACACAATGATTATGTCGCAACTGATCAGACAGCGACACAAGTGTTATGTCGCAGTGCTATGTCGCACAATTAAGGTCGCTGAAGACCTTGTGTCGCAACACTATGTCGCTGAAACCCTATAGCGACACAATATTATGTCGCACACTGTGTCGCAAAAACGGCGCTGTCAGTACAAACAAGCCTCAAAAACACAGATTTTCGAACCCTAAAATTTTTTTATCCAAAAGCCAATAAAAATATAGCTTTCTAGGTTTAAAAACACTATAAAACAACTATATAGTACCACTAAAGAAAATCAAATACTAGAAAAGTGTCAAATGATCAAGAAAAAGCATGAAAGATTAACCAAATGATTTGAAACCACTATCAATCAATGATATTGGCTCTGATACCAATTGTGGATCCCTTAATGGTGATCTTTACTCAAATCAAATGGCTAATGAAGACACAACAATAGATATAAAGTTTGTATTAAGTGCAAATCAAAACAAAACAAAACTTTATATGCTCTAATCCCAAAATATTCTTCTTTAACTTTGTGTAGCAGCCAAATACAGAGAATAAATGATTGGGAAAAATGTCTTACCCTAAAATTCTCTAACAAAAGTATTTATACTAAACTGTCTGGCCGTTCTGCGACACAAGCCTTGTGTCGCAGAGATCACTATTGCGACACAAGCATTGTGTCGCACCTATCACTTATGCGACACAAGCCTTGTGTCGCAGTACACAGAAAATGTAACTTTATTTACTCTATTACATTTACAGACACAGTACAGACTTGACCAACTGACAGACACTCTAATATGTATCAACACTTGTTCCTCATTCTCAGACGTTAGAGACATCTGTATCGATGACGTGAATTGTTGAATAAACAATAACACAAATAGGCGTTAACCCACTGGAACAAGTTGGGATAACCTTGTCTAGTGGTCAGTTAAATTGTCATCATTCATTCATAAGAAACCATCATTACTATTTTACTACATTACTATGAGCGTGCAATAATCAAATAATATTCAAAGACCTAGTCATGCATTTAATTGAGTAGTATGATAAATTGATACGTAACAATCAAACTAGAACATGCAATAGGTATGTAAGGGCAGTATCCAGTTTTATGAGTCAGGTAAAGGAACTATCTAGGTTGTGGATATCCCAAAAGTTCTCTAAAAAATGTCCACTATACGATATCAAATATAATCTATCTCTACTCCCATGCTCCGTGTCTCCCACAGACATATTTCAGTCACGAGAACAGTCGCCATGTTAAGTTCAAATGAATCTTCTTACACAGAATAATTGATGACCTGGCCTATGAGTTAATTACGTTCATTTACAGGCAAGGTTTCAACCACAACATGAGTTGGATAGATAAACGCTTGAGATT
The DNA here is from genome assembly GCA_963921325.1 of Logfia minima. NCBI lineage: Eukaryota > Viridiplantae > Streptophyta > Magnoliopsida > Asterales > Asteraceae > Logfia > Logfia minima. Next base: position 11,995,695 of record OY992767.1, on the reverse strand, counting down.
CGATTCATATATTTATATATTAACTAGTTATTGCGTGGACCGAGTAATAGTATAATAGATTATATAACTACGCCAAGTAATTATCTAAATCATGGGAAACATACAAACAACTATTCACAAAGCATGATAATAAGCATTTCTAATATTAATAAATCACAAACATCAAACAAGAACATTATGACGAATTAATAAAGAAAATGATAAATATTACTCGTAAACAATGGGAGCAGAATACCGCTTGTATTTCCTCTGAATATCCAAAGCGTTACATTGCTAAGATAGCTACTACTACTAATTAACACATTCTCGTACTTACCTCTCCCTATATTAATTAAATTAATCTAGAGAGAAAGTAGAGAGAGAAACAACTAACTAGAAATAAAGAAAATTGAAGTGAAATGAATGTGAGGTTTGTGGAACCGTATCAAAGCATCATTTTTATTGAGATACGGGTCGCGCCAACCGTATACGGTTCGTTTGAGCCGTATACGATTCATACCCAACCGCATACAGTTGGTTTGAGCCGTATACGGTTCAAACTGAATTGTATATGGGTGGATCGGCCCGTATTCGCAGAGTCATGGCTTCGTGTGCGGGATCATAACATTCCTTGTCCGTTTTTAGCGATTCTTTAAGAATAAATTCCATAAAATTATCAAAAAGATGAGTCGAATGCGAGCGAATCGCCTTGTGTTGACTTTTCTCCATTTTACTTGTTTTTCGCCCAATTTGGTGAGGTTTACAACATCGTCTTCGTAATCACCTAACTAACACAATAAATCAAATAAATGTAATATTTGGATTAAATGTTAATTATTTAATTAATATGGGTTAGATAACGTGAGTAAAAATGTGAGTTTTTACGAGTTATCAAGTATATCACACTTAGACTTTACTTGTCCCCAAGCAACCTCGTATTATAATTCCTTATTTGCTTCCCGAAAAGATTTATATAAATGATAGTTTGGGGAGGAATTACAAAGCTTAAGAAGTTAGATTTTATAAATGTGTAACTTCTTTTTGGCGAAGAGTAGAAATAGAATATCTATTCAGAAAAATAAGATGATTCTCATAAGCATGCTCTCAATTCTCAATATGTGGAATGCACATGACTAGGCGATCTCACAAGGTGGTCACTCAATTTACTTAAAGTGTATCGGGTTTCCTACTTTCTAATCAAAATACGCTCAAAAGCCAGTCATGTAGCATTTATCGTCATAAGCTTGATTGAGAATCAAATCTCCACCACTTAGATGAAGATGGTGCTAATTATCCCAAGATATTTAACAGGTTGTAATGGTGAGTGAGGGTTAAGGGGTATGGAGAAAATGGTTTTAGGTTTAAGGTGTTAGTCTAGAGTTTTAATTTATGAAAACTTTATTTAGTTATAAGACTCTAGATGAAACGGGAACACAAGAATGAAGTATACGTTTATACGACATAAGACAAGACTCTATATAAGATAGATATGTGGACTCGATCACGGGAAACGCACGCTATGGGTATTTGCTGAGTCTTTGACTTAAGCAATGGTGAATTTAAGCACTTGGCTTTTCAGGTGAACTTGTCACACACATTTTTATTTCTGACACTAATTCTTGTCAATATGACATATCTTTTATTATGTTTTGCTTCTTTTCTGTTTTCTTTAAATCATCTAAGGCATGCATATTGCTTATATATATATATGCTCTTAGATATCCTTCTTTTGGATTTTCAGAAACATCTCAATATGATGCAATATGATAGGTGCTTAAATTACACTGAATGATCACTCGATTAATAATATGACACTTGAAACACATAGGAAGATATGGAGTGAAATTAAAGCAAAACTGGGATAACTAAATAGCATTTTTTATATTTTAAAACTCTAAGTTAAGGCCAAGAAAAGGGGGGTTAGGAAAGTGGATAGGCGAATGATGTGGGTTAAGAAAGATAAGTTGGTTAAGGCGCAAAGTGGTTATTTAGCGGATCTTCAACACTTAAAATGTGTGTTGGTTAGGATAGGGCTTTGAAGTGAAGGCTAGTTTTTGGTTCAATCCTAAAAATGTCAAGGTCCTCTAATTGCACCTATACCACATATGGTACTCATCAAATGTCACACCCCGCTAAAGCGGAATCACGAGATGTAACAGTACAATGATTTCAAATTCGAAAATTACAAAAGTTCACCGTTCAACGGTCTACAATCAAGTCACTACAATAAGTCTTACAATTGTTTACAGCACAAGGTAGATATCCTAAACATGCTATTACATCCCAAAAGAAGTAATTTTTGTACGCTACCGCAACATAGACCAAAGAGTTGGTTTAGCTTCGTCAGACAAATTGTGACTAATTCCTGAAAAGCATGTAAATAAAAGGTCAACTATGAAACATAGTTGGTGAGTACCCAGGTTTTGAGTAATTATAGACCCTTTTCAAAGATTCATGAGGTTTAGTTTGCAAAGTTATTTGTTTAGTGCCGAGCTCATATGACTAAGATAATTATCCGAAACCTAGTTAAGATAAACCTTTGAGAATAGTCAAATGCACGGTAATTATAAAAGGGATTCCTTGACTCAAAACTCATTTAAGTGTGATATTTATTTGGATTTTAGATTCCTTTGTGAATCGGTATCTTAATTGCAAAAGAAGTTTAAAGAGAGACTCATTTAGAAGCGATTTTCAGAAACTCGATTAAAAGTCATAATTCATTTATAACCCCATACTCATATTTTAAAAGAACCATTCAAAGTTTATAAAAACTCACGGTATAGAGTTTGATAAATACCAATTTCGTATGTAAAACTTATTTAATAAATTCAAGTTATGTTTTATAAAGTTATTGGTTTGTCATATTTCAATCAAACCGTTCGTCATTTAGACGGATTATTATATCTAGTTTCATGAGAAAATAAGGCGTTATTTAAAATTACACTTTTAATTGTCAATATCACAATGATTTACAATTTAATAACTCCGGTTATATATGTATGGTTAAAGAAGTAACGTTTCGAATTACATATCATAATAACATCTAAGTTGTGACATAAAAATTTTAAAGAAAGTTTACTTCAATAACAATGTCATTGTAGAGCTCGGCCGTAAGTTTATAGTTTATAAAGAAACCTCAATTCGAATGACTACGTCATTATAAAATTTGGGTCACAAGTTTATCGTTTAAAAGAGACGTCATTTTCTTGTCAAAGCGTCTTACAATATTAGATGTTTGTGAAATCACTATGCAATTACATTTTTGTTTATAAAATCGATGATTTAATTATGCTTGAGTCCACAACCAAACCTACAACCGATAAACCCTTGCCCCAAATAGTGATGCCCTATCGTTGGCATTTAGGATGATGGAATGCACTCACGTAGCCGCGTGAGTGGGGAGGTGGTCTCGCTCCCAAATAGTACTATTCATATGCATCATTTGGCTCATATAGAGTTAATGGTCGTGTGAATATACCGGGGACTTTAGATACGATAGAAATCAAGCATTTAATCATGTAACATCGATAAGCATTCACGGCATTCTTTTGAAATTTAGCACAGCATAGCACAATAATCATATCATTTTCAAGTATATAAATCATTCAAGTCATTCATGCATGCTTTTCACCCCAAAATATCTAAATAAAGCGTTAAAAATAGGGGCTGAGTACTCACAATCGTTAGTAAGCATACGGAAATGGATGTAAAGCGCGATTCGACCAAAAGTGACTCCTATCCAAGACCTACGAATACAAGGTTCCTAATTAGATTATGACTAATATGGTTTGTTAAGATTGCTTAGCTAGTCGTTTGTGTTACAAAGTGCCGTTAGAGTTTGATTTGTTGTCGTCGGTAATTGCTCGGGTTGTGATTAAAATAATGTAAACACTTGAAAAAAGATTCCAAAAATTACCAAACTTGGTATACAACATGGAAAATGATTCACAAATTTTCTGTGAAAATTTGGGAATTTTAGATGTATAGATTATTTTTTTTATCATTTCTTGACCAAAAGAGTGGGATAAATATGAGAAAAATAGTAATTATTCTTGAAAAATTCCGAAATTTTTACTGGATCAGTTTTAATTCATTTCTAAATTTGTGTAAAAATTTCATGCCATTTCACGCACTGGAACATTGGTTCCCAATCGTATGTGTTTTAACAATTCGTACGTCGGAAAACATATTAAAACAATTCCAATGAGTGTTAAATTTTGAGGATGGTGTCACTTTATGTGGAAAATGACACAGTAATTTTCCCATATTTTTCTGATGTCCAAAATTATTTTTCATGAATATTTTCCCTTTTTAAAGACTTTATTTGCATTAATCCTAGAAAAATGCTTAAGTTTTCCCAAAAATTCTCATTTTTATTTTCAAGGTTCTTTTTAAGATATGGATACTGAGAAAAATCACCCTCAAATTTTAAACACGTTTTATCTATTATTTTTGTATTTTACATTCATCACAACACCATCATTCATACTTTTACAAGCCAAGATTATACATGTTATTCATGCATTTTCTAAAAATACTTAATCAACACAATAAATTCCTATCTTTTTATAATACTAAGATATATGTGTTAGGAATATAAAATAATTTTCTCAAATGTTTTTGAATAGTTTAAGACCCTTAAACAAATATCAATACATGATGTTAACAGAAAAATTACTGTTTGCGCACCAGTTTTGTTTGGTACATTTGGGGGTCTTAAACTCAATGGATTTGAATGAGACCACTGGGCTTTTAAAGGTAAGACATTGAACTAAATTACAGAAGAAAAATCAAGATTTTTGGACCATTATTCACTGAGTTATGGTCGTTTCAAGTGAGGTCAAAAATCTGGACAGATTCATATGAGACAATAGAAATCTTTTTGGTGTGTTTCCACAACCCACGATTTTTAGACCTCATCCAATGATTGAGGCTTTGTCTTATATGCATGGATATGTGTTTTTACAGAAACATAGAGATACTTTAACATAAAAGAAGATCTAGATACGAAAGTGGTGCATGCAAGCCCAAAAATCGGGTTTTTGGCTCTTTTTCAAGAACACCACTTGCTACCAAGTTCTAAATCTTATTTATTCATTTAAATCTTTGATCCAACACATTCTTGGTGTTAAAATACATTCAAAATGTGTTAGAAATGATTTTTAGTAGTTTAAACATTTTATTCTAACTAGAACTAGTAAATAAACATCAAAAAAATAAAGAAATAGACGATTTTTGGTTTGATCATGGGTTGCCCTTTGTTTTGACACTTAAACAAGTGTAAGGGAACCTACAAACTTACAAACCTTGCATTGAGGGTTTTAGCCATTGAAAGGGCATAAAATCCTTATTTCTTCAAGATTTAAAGCAAGAAACTACAAGAATGGAGACTAAAGATGATGATTATACCTTCGGAAGGTTGATTTAGGTGGATGAACACCTTCAAGATGGAGATATTGATTCAAAATGTGGCTGGAAATTTGGAGAGTGTAGAGAGAATTAGTGTGTGTTTTCTTGAAAAGAATGAGAGAAATGATGAGAGAGTGTTGGGGAAGAGTGTGTGCAAGTAACAAGAAGTTGGGGAGTGGAATAGACAAAAGGGGGGGGGGGCTGCATTTTAATTTTTTTTTTTTTATAAAATGTGTTATATAAAAGTCTCAAAGTTTATATAATTAATTTGTACTAGTTTTGTGAGTTTATAGATGTTTAATTGGGATTTCTTTGCGGTTTAATTTGAGTTACGAATCTTTATTTTTATAAGTTCATGACATTCATCATAATGTATTTATTTTACTTATAATGATTTTTGCGAATTAATTAATCGATTTACGGTCGTGATTAACGATTTACTGAAATTTTTCCGATTTTTGTGATATGATAAATATTTTGTGACGGCTTATGAAATTTCATTTCATTTGTTTTCTTTGGCACTTTGTAACCTAATTTAATGTTCCTCAAAGTCTTTAAAGTTTGCTAAGCAGTCTTCTAAGACATTATGCGATTTCAGTAACTTACGGACTAGGTACTTAAGGAGTCGATCCTAGACTTTTTCACTAGGATCTTAGAGTGCTATAAAAGAAATTAAAAGTACTAGGGATTCTAGTGCGATGTTGTCATGAGATTTTTGACGGTTGTCACATCAAATATGGTCTCGAAATGCATACCAGGAGCAAGTTCTCATTTTAAATACATACATCGGCACACACAACAAATGAAAGTGAAACATTAAAGATAAATGTTATTTGTCTCATATACCTCACAGAAATGAAGAATGGGTTAGTCATGAAATGCTCCTCTTTGATCCACATCTTAGTTTTAGAAAGTATTATTCTATTTTAGCTTTTTCCAAAATTTCAGTTATCCATTTATTGAAATCATTCTTCTTATAGCAATTTAAATCCAAAATTTTTGAAAAATTTAGCAAAATAAGGGTTTTGGTAGAGAAACATTTTTCGAGGTTACTATTGAACAAAGAATCACCGATCGCTAACTATACTATATTGCTATCTCACACTTAGAGGAATATTGTCCCTAATGTTCAAAACTAGTGATAGAGATTCTACTGAAAGTAGGATCCCACACTTAGAGTTTTATAATGAGGGAAATGTTTCTCAAGTGATTCAATGAAGGGAGGTGATCCCACACTTAGAATTAAGCTTATGGAACGACATAGTTCACGTAAATGGAGAGACAAAAACAGGATAAAGAAAAGAGAGAAAGAAACGAAGAACTCCCCTACGACTGTGAGCTGAGGATCAGAAAGATAGACTTAGTCGGCACCAATGTCTGCTGGATTGGATTGGAATTAGTCTTCATGAAGTGCATTCAAGCTCACACGTGCATAATTATCATCCACGCACTTCGCCAATTCCACACGAAAATAACTAAGAATAAAAGGATATCTTGTACAAACTGAAGGGATAGCTTTATCAGGATGCGGTTGTATCCTAACTAAGTACCGTTTCCCTGCAACAGAATGATCAATTAGTTTTCAAATCTAATGAACAGTATTGCTCCCTGTGTGTTAGGCATCTATACAGGTAATATGACATATAAATGTGATCTAATAGACATATGATTATTCTCTAGGTCATAGACTCACTAGTTTGCTAAAAATCTTCCATGGTGGGTGTGTTGAAAATGAAACAAACCAGTGTATGACTTTGAGCCTAATCATACACTTTTCCAAGTATCGGTCACCTATAAGTTTATCACAACACGAACATCATATGTGGAGACACTAATATAAGCATATTAGGTACCTAAGAATCATAGCTTCTAGTAGGTTCCAATGTTAGTGAGTGAAAGAATTTTGAGATCTTAGATAATGGTAAAATAGATAATGCAATGAAGTTCAAACAAGAGGGAGAAGGAAAATTTTTAAGGTTTTTAACAAAAAGACTTTACTATAGATGAGAGTTTAATGTGCAAGTCATTTTGATAACCATCCTTTTTTGTTCATAAAATCTAAGAAACTTTGAATATTTGTTTTAGGGTTTCATTCTCTACTTATTGGAGTTAGGTTACTATTACCACTACTACTACTATTACTACTACTACTACTACGTTAGACACGGGTTGCCTCCCGAGAAGCGGTTTTTTTTTTCGAGTCACTAGCTTGACTCTAGCCTTATTTCTTGAGAAATTCAGGCTGGCCCCTTACATCCATCAATAGATACAAGTGGTAATATTGGTGTATACCTGAAGGATTTAAGCAGACAATGACCACTACTACTTATGGGGGTTAGGTTACTACTACCACTACTACTACTATTACTACTACTACTACTACTCCTACTACTACTACGTTAGACACGGGTTGCCTCCCGAGAAGCGCTTGTTTTTTTTTCGAGTCACTAGCTTGACTTTAACTTTATTTCTCGAGAAATTCAGGCTGACCCTGTAAGTCACTAGATCTTGGTTCGATAACAACGTTATCTTAAATTATTGAAGTGCGGAATCCCTCAATACGTTTGATTAAAGTTTATATACCTTATCTATATCATTAAAGGTTTTGTTTTGATAATTAACAAGAGTTAATCCTTCAAAACCTAACCTCTTAATATATTAATATTTTCTGGGCACAGAAAACAAGGTGTGTGTGTGTCGCAACCCCCAAGACGCGTGGCAGCGGAAGGTATGAGGTGTCAAGGGGGCGCCGACCAAATCAAATATCACAACACAAGAGTTACAACCAACGACCTCTATATGAGACGTTTTCAAAAATCATTACATTACAAACTTAAAAGTGTTCACATAAAACTAGGAGTTCGCATCCGATACGTAGAATTACATAACTATTATTACAAAATATAGTAAATGCAATCTAATTCCTTGGTTGTTTCAAAATATGCGACTCGAGCTATTGCTTCCAAAGCATCCTACTGCGGCTGGTCACCTGAGAATACATACTAAAAGAGTCAACATAAAGTTGGTGAGTTCATAGGTTTGAAAACAGTTGATATCACATCGTATGGAACGTGTGGAACACAAGATTTCATGTTTGTATCATCCAACAATGATAGTAATGTATTACAAAGATGTAAAAGAGGTGTATATTGTTGCCATGAACCCATAGTTCGAGCTTAACTATGGTGTCGGGTCACAAACAAGTGCCACGATCGTGGTGCCTCCCTGCGAGTGCCTGATCCAACACTCGTAAGAACAAATGATAATGCGTCCGTTTGACCAGTTAGCGCGACTAATCCGGACGGGGGGAGTCAATCCCAAATAGTACTATTCATTAACATTCACGCTATAACGATACTAACAAACTATGTGTGGGGGACTTTCAGGATTATTTAAATAACTCATGCAACCAATATATCGTGTTTTGTACTTGCGTTCACATAAAAATAGCAGTTGTTAAAAGTAGTTGTATGTATTCTCACCCTTGAGTGGAAATAGTAGAAAAAGGGGCTATGAAACTCACCTGAGATTAGTATGTTATTTAGCAAATAACAAATAGCAAGCAACTTGTGTTCCCAAGAGTAATCTTCTAGCGCCCTAGACGTATAAGATTGTGTAAGTGGATGTCTCAAAAGACAATCTATAGTGATTGTATAAGTGGAGGGTTAATGTCCACTTAAGCCAATCATGTAGGTGGAGGGTTAATGCCCACCTATTCGCTAGTAGTTCACTTAACTAATATGTCAATTCTTGTTTGCTTTATCGAAAACGTGTACGACCCGTTGGTGAAAGTTTGTGAAAACATAATGTTGATTAGTGTGATAAGTGGGCGAAGCCCACGAATGACGGGGGTCCAGGGGCAGCGCTCCTGGTGGCGGGGTCCAAGGGGCAGGGCCCCTGGCTGGGGTTGAAATTTTTATTTCAACTTATATTGCTTTAGTAAAAATGCTTCGATTCAGGGTTTTTAGCGACACTAAATGCTTTGATTTTTGGGTTGTTAGCGACACAAGACTAGTGTCGCTAATGTGATTTTGGCGACACAAGGCTAGTGTCGCTAATGTGATTTTGGCGACACAATGCTAGTGTCGCTAAGGTGACGGTTCAAATGCTATAGCGACACAAGGGTTAGTGTCGCTAATGGCTACTGGGCTTCTGCGACACAGGGATCAGAAACAGACCCGTTTTGCCAATTTTATTTCGTAATCCAAATGTTCGAGATAAAATTCAAGAAAAATATATGTTATTTCTTAGTATGTTAGGTACTTAAAATAATTTTTACAGAATTTTTAGACAAGCCTAAGTATTTATAAAAATTGTAGTTTCCCACAGAAGTCAAAAAGTAGCCAATCAGGAGACATGCAAGGAGATCGAGTTTCTGGGCAGAATGCGTGCGTATTTGGACAAGGTCATCTAAACGACTATTTTTCTCAACAAAATTTCTGAAGTTTTGGCGCTGGTTTCAAGTCTTTTGGATATGTAAATCTCGAGTTTTGACTAAAACAATGAGGGACAATTTTTCTGCCTTTTACCCAGCCCGTCTACATGTTTTTGTAAAAATTATTTCGGGTATCAAACGAGCTTCAAAAATTCTGAAATCAGTGGCAAATGAAAGATAACTTCTTAAACTTAGTTTTAGCCTTTTGAATCGTTCTTTTTGGTTAAGTTTTGAGGGAGATATCACCTCCCAAAGTCAGACAAAGTTTCCTGGCCGGATTTCATGTAAGGTTCTTGATATCTTGACTTCTCCTTGAAAGTGTGATGGCGGCTTGTGGTGGTGGAGTGGTGGTTGATGGTGGTGAGGAGGTGGTTGATGGTGGCAGATTTTTAGAGAGAGAGGGAGAGTAGAGAGAGTAGAGAGAAGGAGGAGAGAAGTGTGGGATTGTGTGTGTGAGAAATGGAGTGTAGTGAGGTGTTTTTGTGGGGTGGGCTTGGGCCTATTTGGGGTGGGCCTCTTGGACCAGCCTAGGCCGAGTTGCGCTTGGCCCAAAGGTGTTTCGGGCTCGTGACTCGTTTTCTCGACTTCGTGTTTCGTTCAACGTTCGTTTAAACGTAAATTTTGCGGTTCTAAAAAGTTGATAATTTACGTTAAGCTTTTGTGTATAATTTTATTTTGTGAATAATATTCGGAATAAGTAAGTATTCTTAAAATACTAAATTGAGTTACAAAAGTATATTTCGGGTGTTGCTCGGGTGTCAGGCTCGGTTTGCGCATTTTTGTTGCGTTTGTTACGTTTTAAACAAAACGTCAAAGTTTTTCGTGTATTATTATTCGAAATAATAATATAAGGTATAAAACCACTATTTTAACTATAAAATATGATTACGTTATCTATGAAAAGTTTTCACCAACGTCGTATAAATAGTCGGACCATGTCCGGTTGTTTCGCGTAATTACAAATAATTTCGAAGGTGTAATTCAAACAGTTAAGTAAGTGTTCATACACATATATACAAATAGTTGCAAGTAATCACAAGTACTTAGCCAAATAAAGAACTAAATACACGTAATTAGAGTTCTAGTTTAAGGTAATCATTACCCTAAAGTGGCGGGTGTCACAGTGTGTAATGATGACTGAGAGTGATGTAAGGCACGGATACCAGGAAATGACCTAAGCATTTCTATTTATATCCATTTCAACTCGCAGGCCATGGGCTTTGCGAGTTGACTAAACTCGCAGCCCATGGGCCTTGCAAGTCCAGATGGGTTGCGAGCCCAGATCTCAGCTCGCAATGTAGAGAACCTGCGAATCCAGATCTCATCTCGCAGGTTTAAGCCTGCGACTTGAGATGGGCTGCGAATTGAGATCTCATCTCGCAAGTCTTATTGACTTGCAACTTGAGTTCTCAATTTGCAATTCAGTCTTTAGTTTGTATTCGTTACTTGACTAATATCATTATATTTAACAAATAACAATACCAAACTAATATCTTATATTTACAAGTCTAAACCAATGTACAAACTTGATAATAACTACACCAGTCCTATTACAAGCTAGATCTGTTGTCACAAAACATGTCCCAACAGACTCCCCCTTGACAATAGCTCTAGCGTCGTTATCTTCATCTTTGTCTTTGGTCTTTACTTGTAAATTTTGCTTCCCATATGTATCTTCAGTCTAACACAAGTCTTTACCATCATTTGATAATCTCGTGCAAGATCACCCCATGCTTCAGTCGTCAAGATCCTGTTTTCATTTAACTTTAACAGGTCCTTCTTTGACAGATTCATCAGATGTCGATGGTCGTAGACTTTCAAAATTTCTCGTTCTCCTCCTTCAACCTCATCATCAGCTTCAACTATAACAGCTTCACCAGTTTCTGAATCCACGTGCCAATTCTTAAGATTTCCCAATACATTTTGTGGCATTGTCTTCAGTGGTATTTGCTGCACACATTTGACAGTTGGATAGGTTTTCATTCTTCGACGCCTTCCTGTTTTTTCGCTTCTTTCGTTAAGTTTGATAGTTTTTTCGATTCTTGGCTTAATTCTTTGAAATTTCATCAACCCTCAGTCTTGATAATCCTTTCTACATATCTTCCCAAAGGATCATTACTGGGGTTATTCAACTCTAATCTAGCCAAGTCGCGAATTTCAAACCGAGGCAAAGAACTGAAGACTGCAAGCTTCTTTTCAAAGTATTGAACTCCGTCATATCTTTTTTTAGCAAAAAGCTTCAGATCAGCGTCGTAGTACCATCCGATGATTCCTTTTCTTGGTACTTTCTTTCCAGTAATATCGACCTCAGACATCCCAATCTTTTGCTTTTTCCTTTTCAAAGGTCTAAACATTGGATTGTTTCTGAGTCTTTCAGGAAGCTCGTCTTCAGATTCAGAACTAGTTGATTCATCTAGATTTTCATCTAAATCAACAACTCTTTCTCCATCTTCAACCTGAATAACAACTTTGGTTTTGGATGGGCTCACGATATGTTCATCAATATTGGCATCGGGATCTACACCTTCGTCAAGCCCAACATCAGAAGTGGAGGTCCAATCTTCAGGAGGTACAAATTCTCCCTCCTCTAGATCAAAATCAATGTCCTCATCTATTTCATCTGGCATATCGCCTTCAAAATCGGATAAGTTCAACATTTCCAGACCTAAAGAAATACATACACAAGTATATTAATATCATAAATCCTTTCATTGATATCCCTTAATCAATCTAAGAATTTTCTTATTAATCCCTTTGTGTGTTGAAAATACCTTATATATACTTATAAATCTTTCATCGATTGTCATAATCAATCTAAGATTTCAAAAGTCTTATAATATACAAACATCATATATTATATAATCTTATAAATCTTTTATCGATTATCATAATTAATCTAAGGTTACAAAAGTCTTATAATATACAAACATTCATAAATTATAAAATTTAAACATTAATGTATTACACATTCAAGTTCAAAAATCTTAGTTACACAATTATGTTACAATACAAAGTGTTGTTTCAACTTGCTTCACCTTCTTCAGCAACTTCACTAGCACCAGTTGTTTCTTTATCAGCTTCACCACCAACGCCTGACTCCCCTTGAATGTTAGCTTGCTGACTTGTTGTTGAGGGACCAGCCAGCTCACTATCTTTTTAAGCCGAGGGATCATCATCTTCATCATGTCGGCTTTTCTTAGCCAGTTCGTCTTGTCTGCAGGACTCCTGATAAGCCAATAACTCCCCCTGAGATGGCTTGTCCTGAAATATGCTCATAACAAGACGTTCAAGTCTATCGTGTTGTCGTTGCTTATCAGCTATATCATCTAACAACGTAGAGTTGGTCTTGATCAGCAATGAGTATGCTTTATTCTGTTCAGTCACATTTTCAGACAAGGACAGAACTTGAGTTGCCAAGGCGTTGGTGAGAGCCTCCAATTCTCGAACCCTAGACTCTAAGTTGATAATGCGTTCAGACTCAGTCGTAGGCGTGGAGGATGGAGCAGCAGTAGTGACTGGTGGAGGTGTGGGAGCAGGTGGTTGCATTTTCTTAGCTATCTCAGTAGCTACATCCGTCAAAAGGCGAGCAGCAACCCTACTGGACTTGGTGGTTGGATGCGAAGATGGGCGAACCAAAGCAGCAACCATTTCAGCCTCAGAGGGCGTAGAACTTGATTGAGTAGGAGCTGCAGAGGTTGAAGTTGTTTGCTTAGACAGCTTACGAGGGCAAGGGACAAGCGACTCCTCCTCTTCATCTTCATCTTCATCTTCTTCAACAAGAATGAAGTCAGGATCCTGATCAGCAGCTTTTCTTTTTAATTTCAGTGTTGGGTCCATAATCAACTTTGACCCTTGACGAATCATGTCGGCTGGAATCCCGGAGACAGACCCAGATGGTCGAGTCTCATCATCATTAGATTCAGAATCAGAAGCAGAAGCAGCTTCTCCATCTCTTCCCGATGGACCAGCATCACCAGATGGCTCAGCAAGTGGAGTCGGTCCAGAAGTACTCGGACCCTCAGCCGAATATTGATCTACATCTCTCAAGATCGGATCAGTGGCATCATCATGTTGTACCAAAACATCTTGCACCAGCTGTGCAGCAACTTCAGGATCCACCTGTGGCCCAGGTTGGTTTACCTGATCCAAAACCTCCTCAATTAGCTCATGTGGCTCAGGTACAGTTGTAGCCACATCAACATCAAGCCAACCGTGATTCGGTGGCGCTACATACTGAGGATCGATCAGAAAACCAAATAATTCAGTCAACTGGGGTTGCATCTCAAAACGTCGCGAGGTATGCACGAATATTGCATTATAACCTCGAAGCCCAATAGTATCCACATGAATATCTGGTTGAATAACCAGCAAATCAGGGAGATTAGCCTGAATGATCAGCATACAGAATCTCGGATAGATCATAAACTGTGATCTAACACCCCCCAAGATCTGTCGAACAAGTTCCCCAAAAATATAATCTGAAAAGCTGTATGGTTTGTTGTAAACCAGTGACAACACTGCTGATAATAGGGAAGGGCTCAGCTCATCATATCCTCCCTTCTTGGGACCAAAAATAGTGACCAAGACGTGCCATAAGAATCTCAATTCTCCGAACACCAGAGCTTTGAGGAACTGACGTCCTCTCATGGGTCCGACGTATCCCATTCGTGTCAGAGCTCCCTCTATAAAATCCGATGGAAACACAGTGGGTCCATCTTCTTGCTCGACAGTGCCCAACTGTAAGATGTTACGAAGATCAGTGGGAGAGAAGACGACAGGGCGATCATTAATCCTCGTTCGAATGACCGGAGGATTTACAACTGTATCATACTCAATATTAGCCCAGAATTAGGATAATAAACCCTGTGACAGCGCAAGCGACTCGGTTATAGCATATCGAATCCTCGACCGTGCCAAAAATGAGAGAATCCGAGTGACACGAGAGGCACCTCGTGTAGTGACGTCCAAGTCAACTAACACGTTGTGATGAGCAGCAAACTTTCTAGCCATATCTGTAATATCAAAATCACACAAATGTCAGACAATTAGTTTAACATATGTTGATAAACTTATATAATCTACGACTCGTAATTGAACTATTAAGTTATGAAACTTAATCAACAATTATAGTCGTTAATTATATATATAGTCAATAGGTCTAACCGTTTGCTTAACCTGTTACAAAAAGTCTCAAGTTTGTAAAACTATATATAACTTATTACGAGAAGTCGTAAGTCTTATATAAAGAGTGTATGGTTTTACGTGTTCACATTTAAGTCGACACGACTAACCATAGAACATTTTAACTTATAACTCTTAATCAGGTAATTAATCTAGAGTTCGTAAATTAAAATTTAGTGGTCAACTCGCAGAACAAGTCAACTCGCAAGGTTCAACTCGCAGGTCACAAGTCAACTCGCAAGGTTCAACTCGCAGGTCACAAGTCAACTCGCAAGGTTCAACTCGCAGGTCAACAAGTCAACTCGCAGAGTTCAACTCGCAAGTCAACAAGTCAACTCGCAGAGTTCAACTCGCAAGTCAACAAGTCAACTCGCAAGGTTCAACTCGCAGGTCAACAATTCAACTCGCAAGGTTCAACTCGCAGGTCAACAAGTCAACTCGCAGAGTTCAACTCGCAAGTCAACAAGTCAACTCACAGAGTTCAACTCGCAAGTCAACTCGCAAGACTGGTCTGCGAGTTGAGTTTTGAACTAAACTCGCAGGATGAACTGTGAAGATGATGTCACATTCAAAATGTAATTTTTGCAAGTGTTAGGTCAATCAAGTTATGCCATTTTGTACTACATACTCTGATTAACATAAACCCTAAGGTTTCTTGTTAGTTTGAGCGTTATATCATAGTGCTTTGTATAAGTTTTATAACAAAACCCTCATTTTATAAAAAATGTCAATTTTGAGTTAATTATGCGGTGAAATCACTTGATTTATACCTCAAAGTGTTTGCAATGACAAGATGAATAAATGCTATGGAGTCAAAAGGTAGTTACTCGAACCAAAATCTCGAAAATAAAATGAAATGAACTCGTTTCGTTTCGCACAAAGTCAGTTCGCAAAGGAAATAAAATTGGTTCGCAATTCTGTGTAAATTTGACTTGTGAGCTCGCAAGTATTTATACCAAGTTGACTTAACTCGCAAGATTGAGTCAACTCGCAGGACAAATTCTCAGTTCGCAAGGTTGACCAAAAATTTTTGAACTTAGAATAATTTTGAGCCCACACACTAAACAAGTCTAAAACAATAGTATTTTTCACTTGTTTTGTAACCTTTAGTCAACATGAACGACAACATTAAAAAATAAAATAAGAATAGAAATATAAGATAAAAGCGATAAATATTGGCATCAAGTACCTTTTTATTAATGAAACAAATAAACGAAAATAAAAGACAATATAACCTATGAGAGGGTGTTAAAAATTTATCTGCAGTGGGATCATATTAGAAAGAAAGAGCAAATACCAATTGTTGATTAAAAGGTCTAAGAAGATTGTTAGTATACATCCCTCATGAAATTCACAATAAGTTACAGAAAACTTACAACTGAACCATTTATCAACTTAAATTTATAAAAGTATGACTTGGTTACCATGCTCCACAGGAAATAATACATTCATCAAAATGTGACGATCAAATATCATAGATAGTTCAAGATGATTACCGATATTATGATCCACATAAACAAAGTCTACACAGATTACCAAGCAAACCTTTATTGTTGGTATGTGTATTACCTAATGTAATCCAAAATACGTCATACTGAGAAATCAAGTAGAACACATAACACTGTATCTTTCACATTCAAGGTAGAGGTCACTAAATGATGTTCCTTTTGAAGCATATAACATACCCTTGAGTGAATTTAAAATGTGACAAACATCAAACCTGTTTTGTAGATACTAGTGGTTCTAGATCTGTACTTAGTACAACATAAGATCCCTTAGTATAGACAAAACAAGTCTGAAACCATTGGCAAAACTAAAAGTTTTAGATTTGTACTTAGTACAACAAAGTCACCAGTAGTTTTGCAGATAGCCATAATTCTTATTATTTGTCTTGACATATATTCATAGATTCTTGATAACAGTGTATGGTTAGACTATCATTCAACAATTAAGACTTATAGGTCATACGTCATATAGCAGATCACACTAGATAACATACAGAAGAATTATTGCTTATTATATGCTCAGAAATCATAGCAAAATTTGCCTACCTCAGTATATCATATAATGAAGCTGTCTAGATCTAAAGTTTTCGAAGTAAAATATAACGTGTGGAGAAGGGTATATACTAAAGTAAAGATAAGTAAAGTCCTGGTTGTAAAGATGTAAAGTTAATGTAACTAACTGGAACCTACTAACACATCTAACTTAGGACTTTTACTTATTATTATTAAGCTGATTCTTCTAATGTACTATCATTTCCCAGCAGATAAACACTTAACCCTTTTATCGGAGGCGATTCCCCTTAGGTAACAAGCCAATGAATGCCATATGCCTACTCCCACTTTTTTTTTTTTTTTTAAAATAAAAATAAAATAAAAGAAACTACTAACTCAGACATAAGAACCCTACGGAAGACTAATCACTCTGGATTTCTCATTCCATTCAATTGCACCAATTTCTCAAATCGAGCTCTGTCGAATGCTTTGGTGTATAAGTCTGCTAAGTTATCCACAGATGGCACCTTAGCTAACTTTATCAGGTTCTTCTCAGCACAATCTCTAATAAAATGATGACGAATATCAATGTGCTTCGTCTTGCTGTGCTTTACAGGGTTGTTAGTAATTGACATGGTGGATTCGTTATCAATCATCATTGGAGTATTTGTTAAATTTAACCCATAATCTCGCAGTTGCTGTTGTATCCACATGACTTGGGAACAACAGCTGCCAGTAGCAACATACTCAGCTTCACATGTAGAAATAGTGACTGAGGTTTGCTTCTTGCACTGCCGAGACACTAGTCTTCCTCCTAAGAATTGACATCCACCAGTTGTAGACTTTCTATTCTGATTGCATCCTCCATAATCAGAATCAGTGTAAGCTACAAAATCTAAGTCTCCATCAGTTGGATACCAAAGTCCCAACTTAGGCTTCCCTTTGAGGTAACGTAGGATTCGTTTAACGGTTTGCATATGAGACTCTTTAGGAGTAGCTTGATATCTTGCGCAGACACATACTGCAAACATAATATCAGGCCTCGATACAGTAAGATACATTAGTGATCCAATCATGGCCGTATAAAGAGTAGGATCCACGTCTTTATCACTCGATGTATCAGGACCAATTCCATGAGCTTCCGGAATGGGAGTGTGATAAATTCTAGCTTCATCCATCTTGAATCGTTCTAGTAGTTCATTTGTATACTTAGTTTGATGAATGAAATACCCATCTTTCTTTTGATCAACTTGCAATCCTAAGAAAAATGTCAGTTCTCCCATGGCGGACATCTCAAACTTATGCTTTATGACTTGTTCAAAATCACTACACATCTTTTCGTCATATGACCCAAAGATGATATCGTCAACATATACTTGAACAAGTAGAAAGTCTCTCTTTTTCCATTTGACAAAGAGTGTACTATCTATTCTTCCTCTTGTAAAACCATTCTCAAGAAGATAAGTAGATAGTGTTTCATACCACGCTCTTGGTACTTGATGTAATCCATATAAAGCCTTATCAAGACGATATACTCTATCTGGATACTTTGGATCAGTAAATCTCGGTGGTTGAGAATCATACACTGTCTCCTTGACTTTGCCATATAAGAAGGCACTCTTAACATCCAGCTGAAAAACTTTCATTTTCTTTGAAGCTGCAAATGCTAAGAATAACCTAATTGTTTCAAGCCTAGCCACAGGTGCAAACACTTCATTGTAGTCAATCCCCTTTTGTTGATTGAAACCTTGAACAACTAGACGAGCTTTATTGCGAATCACGATTCCCCGATCGTCTTTCTTGCACTTAAATACCCATCTAGTTCCAATTGGATATTCTCCAACGGGTAGGTCAACCAACTCCCAAACTTGCAATTTTGAGAACTGAGACAATTCTTCCTGCATTGCTTCGACCCACGAATTTTCCTTCAAAACTTTTTGAACATTCTTAGGTTCAATTTGTGAGATAAAGCACGAATATAGACATAGATTTGTAATCCCTGTCTCTTTCATTTCAGCATACAAGCTTGAGTGAGTTAATGTACTACCTTTCGATTGATTCCGAGTTTGAACAGGAGAATTTGGATCACCGATGATTTCATCAATCGGATGATTCCTATTCAATCTCGTTGAAGATATAGGTTCAACTGGTATATCAGCTCCTAAGTTAGTATCAATTTCCTCCAATGGTGGTATCACATCATTAGTAGTAGATATCCTTAATTGTCTAAGAGGAGGAAGAATATTATCAACAACAATTTCAGAATCTACATTCTCCTGAGATATATCAACCGGAGGTTGTTGTGACTTCATAGTTGAAACTTCATCAGAACCAACCATAGTCCTAATTCCAAATGTTTGAACATTCGATGTTGGAGAGGAAGTGAGATCTTCATCTCCAGACAATAAATGTTCAGGTATCTCTGAATTACTGACATAGTCACTGATAGAGACTTTAAATGATTTGAAGAGGTCTGAATAATCAAATTGCCAATATAATCCCTTATGAAGGTCATGTGTGTAGCTCATAACTTTAATGTTATAAACGATTTCCACACGTCCCGTAGACTTATTGAAGACACGTTTGTTTGGTAAGTTAGGCACATAACCTAGGAAATATCCTTCGTCAGCCTTCTCACCAAATTTTGGTTGATGGCTAGTCTTCAACAAAGTGCATGAAACTCTTCAAACCCTTTTAAGTTAGGTTTCTTATTGTTTAAAAGCTCATAATAAGTCTTGTTCTGCTTTTTAACCGTAAGAACTCTATTGAGAACATGACATGCAGTATTCACTGCTTCTGCCCAAAAGATGACCGGAAGCTTTGAATCTGCAAGCATTGTTCTAGCTCCTTCAATCAACGTTCTGTTCTTCCTTTCAGCAACACCATTTTGTTGAGGTTCATAAGGTGCACTGAATTGATGTTGTACCCCTTTGCTTAAGCAATATATATTGAACGTTGAATTCTTGAACTCTGTTCCATTGTCACTACGAACTTTCTTAACTCGTGTTCCATAGATATTCTCAATTAGATCTAAGAACTCCATAAGAATACCAGGAGTTTCATCCTTAGATCCCAAAAAGAACACCCAAGAGAATCTAGAAAAATCATCCGTGACAACCAAACAGTACCATTTGCCATCTATGCTTCTCTTGCTTATTGGGTCAAAGAGATCCATATGTAGCAACTCAAAAGGCAAGGAAATAGAATTTACAGTTTTAGATTTGTGTGGTTTTTTATGCTGCTTTCCTTTCATGCAAGGTACACACTTGTCTTCAAATGCAAAATTCTTCTGTGATACACCCAGAACTAACTCATTTTTGGTTATATAGTTCATTTTTCGAAAGTTCAGGTGTGCCATTTTCCTATGCCATAGGAGTGAGTCTGACTCTGAAGCCTTGGATAAGAGACATGTAGACTCCATTGAAGTAATATGAGCACTCATGTTGATAGCATAAATATCCTTCTTCCTTGGAGCCCTCATCAGTATCCATTTTTCGGGAATAACAAAACCCGGCTTCAGGACTAAGGCCTCTTTTTCATTGAAAAGTACAGGGTGACCTTTATCACAGACTTGTGCGTTAGTTCTTCAACATAATTCACATCCTCTAGAGTCAAAGTTCCATTCGAGACTTTTCCTTTCCCAGTAATTACTCCTCCTTTATCACCAGCGAAGTGCACTCCTTGTTTCAATCCTCCTTTGAAGTCTTTTAGGAGACTTCGAGTTCCTGTCATGTGCCTAGAACAGCCACTGTCAACGTACCACTAATTGTCGTTGGTCACAGTCTGTTCCTGCACACACAAGTTGTACACAATTAGTTATCAAGAGGGACCCAAGCCATTACGGTCTTGGTTTGTCCCTTATCATCTATAAACTTTAACTCTTTAAAGTAACCATCCTTCCCATTAGGAGCTTTGGTCACTTTTGAAGTAGTATGAGCTTGTTGATGATCAGTGGTCTTGGGTCTATGAGATGAATTATTTCTAACCCTCCCTGACACATAACCTTGGGATTTTTGTCCTTGGTTACGATTATAGTTATACCCGTAGTTAATCCCTTGTGTACGTGAAGTAGAACCATTCTCATAATGACTATGGTTTCTACTAGGTGTCATAAACCTCGACGGTAATTGATCTTTAATAAAGTGTTCAGGCCGTTTAGGTTTAGGTGGAGAGACACAGTGTGAGGCATCTCTTTTAAGAATATTTACAGGTTTAATACCAATACCTGGTTTGGTACCTAACCTGTCTATACTCACACTAGAGATATTCGATGTCTTATCGTTATTCACTTGCTTATGTGGTGCTTCCACCTTCTTCTTAGGACAACAAGAAGACACGTGTCCTTTTTGGTGACACTTGAAGCAAGACATCTGCTTACGTGACTTAACTACTTTTCCACTCTCCTTCTTAGTCTGATCTGAAACCACTAAAGGTGAATCCTTTTGTTCCTTAATCACCTCATCATTTACATTAGTATAAACTATCATTCATCTCGAGACAGAATGTGCTTTAGGGAATGATTTGTTCTTACTAATGTCAGATAATGGGTCTTTAACAATATCCTTCTTGGTTTTAGATAGCTCAGACTCTTTGGTTAAAAATTCCCCAGGCTCAGTATTCACATCAGGCATTTCTAAGTCTATAGAAGTAGTAGAGTAATTTGAATTAAAAGGTGGGGGTACATCAGTGTAACCTAAACCAGTCAAATCCTTTACACTACGTTGTGAGCTAATAATATGATCTAAAGTTAAGGAAGATGTCCTATAGCTCTCAAACTTACGATTAAGCTCAACTAACTTCATCTTAGACTCAGATAACTCCTTATCCTTACTAGCAATATTTTGATTTAACTCATTCGAGTTCAAATATAACCCATCTATTTTAACACATTGTTCATTTATGATGTCACTTAGACTGTTTCTATCAGAAGCATCAAGTTGAATCTTTTCTTTTAAAGCTAGTTTATCCTCAGTTAACCTTTTTACATCACTTTTAACTATTTCTAGTTCAGATGTCACAGTTTTGTGAGATTCAGCAAATACATTAACCCGAGTTTGTAAATCAGTAACTAAATAACAAACATCAGCAAGAGTAAGAAGGTCAAGACATACTCTGTTGATGCATCTTAGTGTGTCTGTCAGTTGGTCAAGTCTGTAATGTGTTTGTTAATGTAATTGAGTTAGTTAGAATTACATTTTCTGTGTTATGCGACACAAGCCTTGTGTCGCATTAGGTGTGTCTGCGACATAGTGTTATGTCGCAATAGTGATCTATGCGACACAAGCCTTGTGTCGCATAATCCGGCCAGTTTGTTTAGTATAAATACCCAAATGTTAGGGTTTTAGAAAGAGACTTTTTGGGGGTTTTCACACACACTTATTCTCTGTTTGTCTGATGTATTTATTGAGAGAATATTTGAGAAAGATATAAAGTATTATTATTAATTTGCACTTCATTGTTTTAAGCTTTATATTCTTTGTGTTTGTGTTTGTCTCCACCATTCGGTTTGATTAAAAGATCCATCCTAAGGGATCTACAATTGGTATTAGAGCCATAATCATTGATTTTGGTGGTATCAAATCGTTTTGGTAAGTTTTTAATACTTATTTTGATTATTTAACATTTTTTTTTGTTTGATCTTCATTATAAAGTGTTTTGGGAGCTGAAACTTGGAGTTTTTAAGCCTAAAAAACTAAGTTTTTACGAAGTTTTTCGTTGAAAAATCATTAGGTTTCAAAATTTTCGTTTTTGAGTTTTCTGGGTCTGATAGCGCCGTTTTGCGACACAAGTCTGCGACATTAATTTGTGTCGCTAATAGGGTTTTAGCGACCTTAATATGTGTGAATTAAAAGTTGCGACATACTTGTTTTGCGACACAAGGTCTGCGCCTCAGATATCTTGCGACACAATATTTGTGTCGCTGTAAGATCTTCTGCGACACAAGCTGTGACACAAAATTGTGTCGCTAACTCCAGTTTTAGAAACTTTTTGAAAAGTCTTTCGAGCCCATTACAATGACGTCTTCTGCATCAGCATCTATTCAACAAGTTGGGGCTTTGTTAAAACATACTAGTGAGGTGGGTTCAACAAATAAACCACCTATGTATACAAATGGAATGAATTACTCGGATTGGCGTCAGAGATTTGAAGCATTTGTATCTTTCAACGATCCTGAAATGCTAATTTATATGGAAGAAAGGTATGAACGCCCCGGGAGGACCGGTATCTTTGATGGACCTATTCCGGAAAAATCCATTAAGTCTATGACTCCTGAGGAACGTAAGGCTTTTGACACTGAAAAGAAGACTTACTCTGCTATTACCATGGCTTTACCTCAACAGATTCTCCGACAACTTCGCCACCACAAAACTGCGTATGATTTATGGATTGCTTTTGAAAAGAAATGTGGTGGCAGTGATCAGTACAAACGGAACAAACTGGATCTAGTCAAGAAACAGTTTGAAGTCTTTGACATCCTGACTACTGAATCTCTTGAAGATATGTGCAGTAGATATTCACAGCTTGTTAGTGAATTAGTCGAGGGAGGTGTAAATCTCGACAAAACTGATGTTAACAAGAAGCTTTTGGGTTCCTTACCCAAAAAGTGGAATACACAAGTGCTGCTGATGGAAAAAGATGAAGACATCATGGACATGGAGCTAGATGATCTGGTAGGACAGATTGCTGCTGATCTCTTAGATATGCAGAAAAAGGAAACCAAAGCTACTGCACACCTTCAGAATCCAAAGCTATATAGTGTGGATGTTCCTGCTGCAGCAACTCAAGCTGCTGGTTCTGCATTCTTTTCTGGGGGTTCTGGTAGTTCTGGGGGTCCAAGTACATCTGGTGGATTTGGATATCCCACCATCAACTCTTCAAGTGGGAGTGGTGCTTATTCAAACTTCAAAGGTGCATCTCCTACAGTTGCTGAAGAACATGCAGCTGTCTTTACAGCTTTCTTGTCGGCTTATGATGACTTCCTATCCAACAAGAACATCACTGTGGATCTGACTGAAGAAGATTTCAGTCAAATTGATCAAGAAGAGCTTGAGCGTATGGACTTGAAGTGGAGCATGGCTATGCTCACAAGAAGAGTCAAGAACTTCTTGAAGAAAACTGGAAGGAAGAATGTCACTGATTCGGAAGAGAATGGTCTGGGTTTTAACAAGAGCAAGGTGAAATGCTACCAATGTCATAACTATGGACACTTTGATCGTGAATGTGACCGCAAGAAGAACCCACCTTCTGGCCTATCTAAACCTTCTCAGTACAACTCAACTGATAAGACCAAAATGATGAGAAGACAATGGTTTCTGCTGCACTGCTGCTTTCTAACAATGCTTGGGAATGGTCTGATCCAGATGAGGATGATGTAGAAAAGACACTGATGGTTGAGGTGCATGAGGTAGATGATGAACCTTTATCATGTGTTTCATGCATTAAATTGACTAACCAACTAAACAGGTATAGAGAGGATACCAAACGCCTTAACACTGTTATTGAAAATTAAAATGAAACAAATGACATGTTAAGAAACAGTGATAAGGCAAGTGGTTTAAAGTTAAAAGCTATTTTAGAAGAGAAAAAGGAATTGAAAGCTAAAATTTTTAAACAACAAGATGAAATTGGTAGCTATGTTGATGTACTATCATCTGTTAAAAAAGAACTTGTTGAATCTCAAACTGAGGTTCTAAATTTAAAGAAAAAGCTTTCAAACTTTTCGGTCTCCTCTCTAGTCTTTGATGAAATCCTACAGGCACAGAGGACCGATACCAAAAGTAAGGCAGGACTTGGTTTTCATCAAGTCCCACCTCCGAAGGATTATCTTCCCATGCCTGTTAGGGATAATGTTAATGACTTAATGCCTATCTTTACAAAGATAGATGTTAAACCTGTCAAACCTGCTGTTAGCATCAAGATAAGTAAGCCTGAGCTAGTTAAGGCTGAAACTGTCATCACTGCATCAAAACAACCTGAAACTAGTAGGCCCGAGCTAGTTAGGGCTAATACTAGTGAGTCTGAAATAAGTAAGACTCAAACGGTTGAGAAAGTTAAGCCTGTTAAGGCTGAGATTCATCAGACTGAGCTAATTAAGTCTGAGAATATAGTTGAGCCTAAGTTAGGAAAGGCTCTTTCTGTGCTTCCTCGTATTACTGAAGAGGAAATTGAAATTGAGGACATAACTGATCAAGAGTTTAGACCAGTAAAGAAAAATGTCAAGCCTGAAAATCATATAATTACTATCGAACGAAATGAACAGGCTATAACAAAAGTAAAAGGTAAAGCTATGGCTGAACCTCAAAAGAAGATTGTTTCTAAACCAACTATATTAAATAAATCTTCTAAAAATTCTTCTAAAGCATCTCTTGTTGAATGCTCACGTAAATGTGACTGTTCAACACATGCTTCTTTTGGTCGAGCTCATCGGTTTATTCCTCAATCTCAATCAAGTGTTGAGCATCGATCTTGCTTCTACTGCAAGAAGTAAGGTCATTTGATAAATGTTTGTCCCGTGCTTGCGAAGAAACAGTATGAGAAACAGGTTTCGCGAGTCTCAAAATTTAAGAATCCTTCAAAGAAGTCTATTTCAATGAAAGGCTCAAAGACTTCTGTCCCAGTTGTCAAAGTCAACAAAGTTGAGCAAAATACTTTGCAAAACTTAAAGCTCAAAGTTGTTGACTCGCAAGCATCCAAACCAAAGCAGGTTTGGAAGATTAAAGAATCTTGCAAAGATTCTACATCCGACAATACCTCATCAGTCAAACATTCTAAACTGTTTGAAAATAAAGTTTTGACTGATGTGGTCATTGTTGATGATGTTACTGGAGTACCCAAGACTATAAAGGCTTGGGTCTCCATTTCTAACTAATTTACCTTGTTTGTGGTGCCGCAACAACCTGAATCTGTAAAGAATAGTAAATGGTATATCGACAGCGGTTGTTCTCAGCACATGACCAGTGATGTTTCCCTTTTATCTGAGGTTCATGCTTACAATGGAGGTTATGTGGCCTTCGCTGGTGATAAAGGGGGAGTTATTTCTGGTCAGGGTACGCTTACTAATGGAATGGTAAGCTTTGAGAAGGTGAATTTTGTAGAACAATTGCAACACAATCTTCTCAGTGTCTCTCAAGTGTGCGATAAAAAGTACACTACTACTTTCACAGACACTGAGTGTTGTATATTGAAGCCGGGATTTGTGATCCCTGAAGAATGGGTGCTACTGAGGGCACCTCGGGAGCGAGACACGTATATTCTTGACATGAGTACTGTGGAAACTACACAGCTCACATGTCTTCTATCTAAAGCTCCCGAGAAGGAATCGTTATTATGGCACAGGCGTATGGGACACTTGCACTTTCGCAAGATGAACTACCTGATCAAGAATGATCTAGTGCGAGGTGTCCCTAAGCAATCCTTTGGACTGAATGACACTGCGTCCCTTGTCAGAAAGGAAAGCAACACAAGAAGTCTCACAGGCCGAAGCTGGCCAATTCAACTGAGAAGCCCTTGGAGCTGTTACACATGGATTTATTCGGGCCAGTCAGAAAGAAGAGTTTGGGAGGAGTTTCGTATTGCCTAGTTGTAACAGATGATTATTCGCGGTTTTCTTGGGTTTATTTTCTGAAGACCAAGGATGAAGTGCCTGAGATTCTCATCTATCTATTCGACAAACTGCAAAATCTTGTGAGTTGAGAATCAAGAAGATAAGGAGTGATAACGGTACAGAGTTTAAGAACTCGATTATGGAGCTGTACTGTTTGAGCAATGGTATTGAACACCAATTCAGTGCCGCAAGGACTCCACAGCAGAATGGGGTTGCAGAACGTAAGAATAGGACTTTGATTGAGGCTGCACGTACAATACTATCTGACTCTAAGCTTCCAATCACATTTTGGGCCGAAGCTGTGAATACGGCCTGCTACGTTCTGAATCGGGTGTTAATGGTTGTTGGGAATTAGAAATTATTACAACTGTTGAAGAAGAAATGCACAAGGCATTAACACTGTTAGTGTTAATGGTTACCACTGTTTTCAGAAGTTACAACTGTTAGTTCAAGTCTTCAGAGGTTACCACTGCTAGTGATATGGTTACAACTGTTAGATATGGTTACCACTGTTAGTTCAAGTTCTCAGAAGTTACCACTGCTAGGGTTGTGATTACAACTGTTGGTGAAGATTGAATTGAAGACAAGAGTTACAACTGTTTGTGATGATTACTACTGGTAGAGGTTCCCACTGTTCAAGTGTTACCACTGTTAAGCTTATTTGTAATAGTTAAACACTGTTAGTCTAGTTACCACTGTTGGTATACTAGTTGAGTAAAACATACAAGTGTTAACACTGTTAGAGTGGTTAACACTGTTTATGTAAATATTGTAGTTACCACTGTTTATGTATATAACAGGCGGGTAGCTAGAATTTGAATAAATATGGAATGTAATAGTTTCCATATATATAGGAGTTTGTTTTAGGACTCTATGTAATATAAATAGAGATCCTAACCTAGAAGGAAAAGAGAGATTAAGTACGCCGCTTCAAGGTTCTTGTAACCCTAATACAAATCAGTGTATTCGTCTTATAAAATTAACAAGATTGAAGCGTTTGATAATAATTCTGTTATATTGTTCTTATTGTTTATCTTCATTATATTACTAAGTGTTATTCCGCAAACTTCTTAGTAATTATTCAAAACTGTTTTAATCTAATAAGTTTGTTAGATTGATCTTGGAAAGACAAGTGGTATCAGAGCAGTGTTTAAGTTTTGAATACAGGAAGATATAGTAAGTTTCAACTATGTCAGAAAACAATGAAGGAATTCAAGTCACAAAGATCCCCATGCTTAGACCTGATGAGTTTGATCTGTGGAAAAACAGAATCAGACAATATATGCTACTTACAGATTATCAGATGTGGGAAGTAGTTGTTAATGGTCCTCCAGTGACATTAAATAGTGATGGTGTTGCTCAAGCAAGATCACCACCCACATCTGAAGCAGAGAGAAAAGTCAGATCTATAGAGTACAAAGCTTTGAGTACTCTATTATTATCTATTCCTAATGAATATCAGAGAAGATTTGAGGCATGTTTAGATGCTAAAGTTCTGATGGAAGCAATTGAAAGAAGATTTGGTGGTAATGATAACACCAAGAAGAACAAAAGATCTCTGCTTAAACAACAGTATGAGAATTTTAAATCTGCCAAGTCAGAAACCTTGACACAAATCTTTGACAGATTTTCTAAATTAGTAGGAGATCTGGAAAATCATCAAGTTAAAATTGACAGAGATGATTTGAACAGAAAGTTTTTGAGGTCATTGGGTGATGAATGGACTATCTACACTGTTGGTCTAAGACAAAGTAAAGATCTGGAAGCATTGGAACTGGAAGATATCTACAATGATCTGAGGAACTTTGAATCTGAAGTGGAGAGCAAGAAGATGGGATCTGGAAGTGATAACAATACTGCATTTTTAGCAGGGTCTGGATCAAAAGTTGAACCAAGTCAGAATGGGTCATCATATGGGTCTAGAGGAAGTGGATCATCTTCTAGCTATTCTAATGATCACATTCTAGAATCTTTCTTTGCTAGTAATGTAAATTCTTCACTTACTAATGAAGATTTAGATCAAATTGAAGGAGATGATCTAGAAGAGATGGATATCAAGCTGCAGATTGCTCTAATCACTCAGAGAGCTAAAAGATTTATGCAAAGAACTGGAAGGAATAACTTTGCACAGAAGAGGAGTGATGCTAGTTGGTTTGATAAGAGCAAAGTTGAATGCTACAATTGCCACAAGATGGGACACTTTGCAAGGGAGTGCAGAAGCCCAAAGGTTGATCAGAATGAAAGAGGGTCTGTACAAAGAAGTGGAGGAAGTCTGGGTCAGACTAAGAATGTTCCTATCAAAGATACTACATCTAATGCATTGGTATCTGTTGATGGATGTGAGTGGGACTGGAGTGATCAAGAAGAGCATGAAGCAAAAAATCAATGCTTCATGGCTATTGCTGAATCTGACAAGCAGTCTGAGATTCCCTATGAGGTACAAATAAAATTGTGCTCAACTGTGTGTAAACAAACTGTGAAACATTATAGAGATCATAATCAGAAAGTATGTGATGAACTTAAGCAGTGTGAAATCAAAAGTAGACACACAATCTCTGTAATAGAAAATCTTGAAAAACAGATTCAGAAATATGAAGAGAATGCAACACAGTTTAAGTATGATATTGAGTATGCTAGGTGGGAGAAAGATAATCTTAAGACAAGAATTGAAGATCTAACTTTAAAACTGTCTGAAGTAACATGTGAAAGAGATAGCATTAAGTTAACTGTTAGTAATCTTGAAAATGCATCTAAAAATGTCACTCAACTTATCAAGTCACAGATTCATGATAAACTTAAAACTGGGTTGGGATACAACAATGTACCACCTCCATATAACAACAACTATTTTCCTGCAAAAACTGATATTAATATTATTTC
The DNA here is from genome assembly GCA_963921325.1 of Logfia minima. Classification (NCBI taxonomy): domain Eukaryota; kingdom Viridiplantae; phylum Streptophyta; class Magnoliopsida; order Asterales; family Asteraceae; genus Logfia; species Logfia minima. The sequence goes on along the minus strand of OY992767.1, from coordinate 11,966,210 downwards.
ACTTAAGAAAGGAATGAATGCTGATGTTAAAGAGGCTGACCCTGTTAAAAGTTTACAAGAAGATGTGAACTTTGATAATGTTGAAATAAGAGATTGGACAGAAGAAGATGATGAGGATAACGATGTCTCTAAAACTGAGAATATTGTGTCCAATAACTCACTTAAATCCACAAGAGAAAACTTAGATAATGTTACTGATCTAGTTTCAAAACTTAAGGTTGATAAACTAGAAGAGGGTAAGAAAATGTTTGAGGAGAAGGCTAAACATAAGATAGAACATGTGAGTATCACACCTAATAAACTTCAAAGAACAGATAAAAAGGATGTGAACACTTCTGTATTTGCATACAGATTATCTGTCTTAAACAACTGTGATAAATGTAAATGTAAGAATAACTTCTCTGAATCACAGAAATCTCAAAAACATGTTCCCAGAGGCAATCAAAGAAACTGGAATCAAATGATTACTCAAAAACTGGGAAAGAATATAACTGTGATAAAAGAAAAGTTATGTCTTATATGTGGAAAGAAGAATCATCTTCAAAAGGATTGTTTTCATAATACAAAAGTCTTTCCAAAAATTGAAAAACAACCATTGACAGCAGCTAATATGATTAACAAACAAACTTTTAAATCCAAAGTTAATCATAAAACTGATGCAAGAAAGATGAATAAAAAGGCAAATCAAGCTATGAATGCTGCAAAGATTTCCACTGCAGGCACAAAAGCTATAAATTTAGCCTACAAAAATAAGACTAAAACAGTGGAAAAACAGTATAAAGTAAACAGTGGTAAATCTGTTAACACTGTTAGAGCAGTTAATTCAACTGTTTCCACTGGTAGAGTAAATAACACTGTTAGGAATACTAACAGTGTTAATTATTTTACCACTGCTAGACATAATAACAGTTATAACAAATTTAACACTGTTAGGCATTATAACAATGGTCTCTCAATTAACACTGTTAGACCAAAAACCACTGTAAAGTCTAAAAGTAGTTGGATTTGGACACCTATTACATCTAATTTACCTAAAGATTCAAAATCCAACAATGTATCAAAATCAATGATTTTCAAGAAAGTTGAGTTATTTGATACATATGAGAAGCCCAAAACCAAATTGGTTTGGGTTCTCAAGAGAAATTAATTTTTCTCTGTGTTTGTTTATGTGCAGGGCAAGCCAAAAAGCTTATGGCATATTGATAGTGGATGCTCAAGACACATGACTGGAAGTAAGGAACAGCTACAAAACTTCAAATCATTCAATGGAGGACATGTAGCATTTGGGAGCAATCCCAAAGGAGGACAGATAACAGGAAAAGGAACTATTCAGAGTGATAAGCTAAGTTTTGAAAATGTATACTATGTGGAACAGTTGAGATACAATTTGCTAAGTGTGAGTCAAATCACAGATAAAAAGAACCCAGTTCATTTTACTGACACTGAATGTCTTATTTTGTCAAAAGAATTCAAAATACCAGAAAATATTATTTTAATGAGAATTCCTAGGCAAGATAATGTATATAAGTGTGACCTAGCAAATATGGCACCTCAATCTGATTTAAATTGTCTAATTTCAAAAGCTAATCTGAATGAATCCACTTTGTGGCATAGAAGGATGTGTCACATAAATTTTAAAACCATTAATAAACTTGTTAAAAACAAGCTTGTTAGGGGTTTACCTGAGAAGGTATATTCATGTGATGATCATTGTGTTTCTTGCCTCAAAGGAAAGCAACACAAAACTTCTTTTAAGACCAAATCTCTGAATACAAACACCACTCCTCTATACTTGTTGCATATGGATTTGTTTGGTCCAACAAGTATCTGTAGTATGGGAAAAAGGTCTTATTGCCTTGTTATAATTGATGACTATACCAGGTTTACATGGGTTTTCTTTCTCAGAACTAAAGATGAGACAGGTGAAATACTTAGATCATTTATAACTAAGATTGAAAATCAATTGGATAACAAGGTTAAAATTATAAGGTGTGATAATGGAACAGAATTTAAAAATCATGAGATGGATAAATTCTGTAATGAAAAAGGCATTAAGAGAGAATTTAGTGCTCCTAGGACTCCTCAACAAAATGGAGTAGCTGAAAGAAGGAATAGGACTTTAATTGAGGCTGCTAGAACTATGTTGGCTGATGCAAAGCTTCCTATGTCCTTTTGGGCAGAAGCAGTTAGCACAGCTTGCTATGTTCAGAATAGAGTGTCCATAGTTAAGCCCTACTTCCACACTCCATATGAGCTTTTGTTCAAAAAGAAACCACTGATTAGTTTCTTAAAAGCATTTGGTTGTCCATGCACCATTTTGAATACCAAAGATCACCTAGGAAAGTTTGAAAGCAAAGTAGATGAAGGTGTATTTGTAGGGTATTCTAATCAAAGTAAGGCATATAGAGTATTCAATCAAAAGACTAGGATTATAGAAGAAACCTTGAACATCACTTTTAATGAGAATACCATTAATCCTGATGGGAAAGGTTCAAAGACTTTGTTTGATATTGATTCTCTTAACTCTGCTTTTAGATATACAATTGCAAATTCTAGTCCAGGTACAACTTCAGGTACCACAACAGAGACAGCAGATGAGGAAGTAGAAAAAGACCTAGGCGTCTCAGGAGTTTCTGCATCAAGGAATTCAGAATCAATGGAATACATTGTTTTTCCTAACTGGACTCCTGATACTCAAGAGGTTCTTTCTCCTGATCCACCAGAAGTGTTTACTCAGAGTGTTGAGTCAGAAGAACAAGTTGATACACCATCCTGTGTCAGTCCAGAACAGGAAGGGAATTTTACCAACTTGGAGGAACCCATTCCAGAGTCCTCAACATCTAACTATCATGTTCTTAAGGATCATCCTCTGGAACTGGTGATTGGGGATATTAATTCTGCTGTGCAAACTAGACAGCAGACTACTGTCAATCAAGAAGAAATACATACATCCCTATATGTATGTTTTCTATCTCAGGTAGAACCTAAAAAGGCAGTAGAAGCTCTTAAATATCCCAGCTGGATTGAAGCAATGCAAGAAGAGTTGCTACAGTTCAAGATTCAGAATGTGTGGACACTTGTGGATCTGCCAAAGGGTAAAAAGGCAATAGGCACCAAGTGGATCTTCAAAAACAAAAAGGATGAAAGAGGAATTGTGATAAAGAACAAGGCAAGACTGGTGGCACAAGGGTATACACAGGAAGAAGGCATTGATTATGATGATGTCTTTGCTCCTGTTGCAAGAATAGAAGCCATCAGATTGTTCCTTGCATATGCATCATTCAAAGGATTCACAGTGTATCAAATGGATGTAAAGGGTGCTTTTCTGTATGGAAAGATTGATGATGAGGTATATGTGTGTCAACCCCCTGGATTTGAAGATCCTGAATATCCAGACAGAGTGTGCAGATTAGATAAGGCACTGTATGGTCTACATCAAGCACCTAGAGCTTGGTATGAGACTCTATCAGTGTATCTAATAGATAATGGATTTAAGAGGGGAACTATAGACAAGACACTGTTCTCCAAAAGAGATCAGAATGACATTTTATTGGTCCAAGTCTATGTTGATGACATCATTTTTGGCTCTACCAATGCTGATCTGTGTAAAGGATTTGAGAAGCTAATGCATCAGAAGTTTCAGATGAGTTCAATGGGTGAACTCACTTTCTTTTTGGGACTTCAAGTCAAGCAGACTTCAGATGGTATCTTCATCAACCAGAATAAATATGTCAAAGATATTCTCATCAAATTTGGATACTCTGAAGCAAAAGTGGCCAGCACTCCAATGGAGACTCATAAGCCACTATCTGCAGATCCTGAGGGGGAGGAAATTGATATACATCTATACAGATCAATGATAGGATCATTGATGTATCTAACCTCTTCCAGGCCAGATATCATGTTTGCTGTTTGTATCTGTGCCAGATTTCAAACTTGTCCAAAGCAATCCCATTTGCATGCTGTCAAGAGAATATTTAGATACCTAAAGGGACAACCTGATCTAGGTCTTTGGTATCCTAAAGAATCTTCTTTTGATTTAAAAGCATACTCAGATAGTGATTATGGGGGAGCTAGTTTGGATAGGAAGTCAACATCAGGAGGTTGTCAATTTCTAGGAGAGAGATTAATTTCTTGGCAATGTAAGAAACAGACAACTGTATCAACATCAACTGCTGAGGCTGAGTATGTAGCTGCTGCAAGTTGCTGTGCTCAAGTTCTATGGATTCAGAATCAGATGCTTGATTATGGTTTCACTTTCTTAAACACTCCTATTTTTATTGATAATACTTCTGCTATCAGCATCATCAATAATCCTGTTAAACATTCTAAAACTAAACATATAGAGATAAGGTATCACTTTATTAGGGATTGTAATGAAAAACGACTTATTCAGATTATAAAAGTCCATACTGATAATCAACTTGCAGATCTGTTCACCAAAGCCTTTGATGTGGGCAGATTTACATTTTTGATTTCATGTATTGGTATGATTACCTCTTCTTAAAGAGTTTGTTCATCTCCATTTCTGAAAACCATCTCTACTATGTTTAAGGATTAGATGCTGGTAGGTGTAATTGAGTCTAAACAATGATAAATACCACTGTTTTCTTACAAAATTATCACTGTTCTTATTCAATTACCACTGTATATGTATCATGTTTAGTTTCCACTGTTTCTTTTATTTGTGTTAGTATTTTGAACTAACTTTGTAGGTTATTACTTTTAGTGGAGGACATTCCACTGTCAGTGAATTTGTTACCACTGGTAGTATGACAGTTACCACTGTTTATACTAATTATTGTCACTGTTCTCTATCACTGTTAGTGTAATCTTTACCACTGTTAGTATATCAGTTACCACTGTTATACTATCCAAGTGTAAATGTTTACTAACACTGTAAGTGCAACTTTTACCACTGTTAGTATCACCGCTACCACTGCTTATACTACTCAGGAGTCACATTTACTCTATTATCTATGAAATTAAAAAAAAAAAAAAAAAAAAAAAAAAAAAAAAAAAAAAAAAAAAAAAATGTTATCACTGTTAGTAATACTAACATAGTCACTAGGTTTGAGTTATAATTCCTTTGGTCAGGAGTTATTTCCAAACTAGTTATCACTGTTAGTATTATTTTCATATCAAAATAGTTTCCACTGTTAGTGTTAAAATTGGGAATTTTGCTTCAAAATTAGGTCATTAACAATAGCAGTATAAATACTCCCCACACTTGGTCATATTCTTTACGCTTTCATAAACACTGCTTTCACAAAACCTTACTCAAATTCATCATGGCTTCTTCATCATCAACCGAGTCTCAACTTGCACTGGGCAAAGATCATAACATGATTGCCTATCTGGTCAAACCTACCATCGCAAATGATTACATTGAAATCATCGATTTTCTGCGTAACTCTACGATTCACCATGCGATCACTGTAGCACCCAGAATTTCACATGATCATATCAATGAGTTCTGGGTTAACGCTAAGATTGAGGATGAACCAGGTGTTCCAAAAATTGTTTCTACTGTTGCTGGGCACCAAGTGGTGATTACTGAAGCCTCCATTCGCTCTTCTCTTCATCTTCAGGATGAAGAAGGTATAACTTCAATCTCTGATGAAGTTTTATACTCTACTTTACAACGAATAGGATATGAGGGCAACTTAGGTGGATATGTTTTTCAGAAAACAATGTTTTCATACCAATGGCGATTTTTAATTCATACATTACTGCACTGTTTATCATCAAAACGTTCATCTTTTGAACAATTCAGCAGTAATGTAGCATATGCATTGGTATGCTTAGCTACTGGTCAAATCTTTAATTTTTCTAACTTTATTTTTGCTGGTATGCTAAGAAACATAAATCAACCTAAACTGAAATTTTTAATGTATCCAAGGTTTGTGCAACTCTGTTTAAATGAACAAATCCCTGAGTTGCCTGCTTTGGATAAGATTATAGGTATTTCCTCTTTCAAACCTAAAGTTTTTACAAACATGAAGAGGAATACAGCTATAAAAGGAGTTTTGTTTTCTGGGAGGGTAACAGCAGTGTTTCCAACAATGCTTCTTGCACCCTCCACCACAGCATCTGTACAACCAACAGAAGCTGAACCAGTTGCTGAGAGGATGGAACAACCCTTTCCTCTTCAACCCACAGCAACTGGGGGTAACAATGCAACACCAAGACCCCATATCACAGCCACATACATTAGAAAAGCCAAAAAGGCTACAAACCAGGCATCTGAGGCTCATGCTGCTCAGATACCTCAGCCAACTGACAAGGGTCAGGAACAGCATGTGGTCCATGAGGAGAGGGGAGACCATTCAGAAAGGGCTGCTTCTACTGTTTCTAGCCCACTGGCAGAACAGGACAGAAGTAACATTAATAAGACCCAATCAGAGGCAACACCAGAACATGATCCTACTCATGTAGATGATTTTGGTGGTCCCAGTACCCAGAATCAAGGGGAATCTGATGATTATACTAGGTATAATACAGATTTTGATACCAATGTCAATGATTCACCAAGGAAGTCACATTCTGAAGGTGATGAGGCTAGAAATAACCTGGAATTGACGAAAATGATTGATTATGTTTGGGAGAAGTTCAGGTTGGAGAGGAGGAGGAATAAGGAGAAGGATGAGAGGATAGCTAGTTTGGAGCAGAGGGTTTCTCAATTGGAGTTGATTGTAATCAAGGTTCTGAAAGAAGGGAAGGCATATGTAATGGTAGAAGGCGATGAACATGACTCTGCTCAAACTGCTTTCAAAAAGGGGGAGAAGGTATGGACAAATAAAGGAGAGAAAGGGAATAAACGTGAGGATAGGCAGGGTGAGGCAGTTTCAAGTTCTGAAAATGTGGATGAAGAAATAGAAATGGAAATACCACCAACTGCTGAACCAGAAATTGTCAAAGAAAAATCAAAGCCTCTACCACCTGTTACAATCAGAGAACCAACTACTACTGCTGCTCAAGATTTACCCAAGATTCATCCCCAGGACAAGGGTAAAGGTATTTTGGAGGAAGAGCCAAAGAAGAAAAAGCAAAAAGTTATGCCTCCTGAAGCCACCATGAATGATGATGAGTATGCACAAAGGATGTTTGTTGAGATGAATGCAGATCTATTGAAGGAAAATTTGATTGATGTAGAGGTGGAACCGGGCAAATGGGTTAAAATGACTAAGGATCAGGTGAATGAATGGGATGAAGCTCAGCTGAGAGAGCGAAAGTTGGATGATATTGAACTACTGGTGCAGCAGGTGCAAGAAAAGAGAAAGGCAGCTACTAAGAAGACTAAACCAGTCACTAGAGCCATGTTGAAGAAGAATTTGCTATTAAAACTAAAAGGAGGTCCTATTCCTACAGCAAGATTAAATAGAATGACCCTAGAAGAGTTACAGGGAGTATGGGATAGGGATACCTTTCTAAATCCAGAAGCAAGAAAGAGGGAAGAAGCTTTGGAAAAGGTCAAAAGGAAAGCTGAAAAAGAAAGGAAAAAGAAAGAGGAAAGTGATAAGGTGGCAGAGTTGGAGAAAGTATTGAAGAAGAAAAGAGAGGAGACTGAGGAGAAACTGAAACAGGATTCTGCATCTATCCCTGATCTTCCTAGAAGCAAACTAAATTTGGAAGATGTAATGATCATTGAACCTTTGAATGTTCAAAATCCACCAGAAGCCTCTCCAATAGTTATTGATTGGTATATTGAACAGTTCTTAGTTCCAAAGAAACGTGAGAAACTTAAATTGGTCAGAGCTGATTCTTCAGTATCATATTGGAGGTCATTTAAGGAAGTTGTCAGAGCTATAAACAGAGCTGATCTGGTCAGGATGTATGAGATTGGATGTGCAAAAGGTCTTCACTCTAAAAAGATTGAGAGTGATTTTGAGAGGATAACATGGGATTGGATTTTAATGATGTTTGAGCCTGAGAAATTTGCTGATGAGTTCAAAACTGCTAGATCAGTAAAACAGTGGATATATCTCAGTAATCCAGGGGTACATAATGTTATATTGGAGGATGGAGTGATACTCTGGATGCTCACTGATAGAGAATATGATATGAGTATGAGTTTATTGAAGAGGCTAAGGGATGCTAAGTTATCTGTGTCATTCAACAATGATTTAGCAGAAGACTTGGTATACATGATCTTAAACCAGATTCACAAGAAAGAAGAGGATATCAGGCGCAAATATGCAAATCTTTAGCAGCTAGATAAACTTAGATCTGTAGGAGACAGATTAAGTTTAGGGGGAGATTGTTGGGAATTAGAAATTATTACAACTGTTGAAGAAGAAATGCACAAGGCATTAACACTGTTAGTGTTAATGGTTACCACTGTTTTCAGAAGTTACAACTGTTAGTTCAAGTCTTCAGAGGTTACCACTGCTAGTGATATGGTTACAACTGTTAGATATGGTTACCACTGTTAGTTCAAGTTCTCAGAAGTTACCACTGCTAGGGTTGTGATTACAACTGTTGGTGAAGATTGAATTGAAGACAAGAGTTACAACTGTTTGTGATGATTACTACTGGTAGAGGTTCCCACTGTTCAAGTGTTACCACTGTTAAGCTTATTTGTAATAGTTAAACACTGTTAGTCTAGTTACCACTGTTGGTATACTAGTTGAGTAAAACATACAAGTGTTAACACTGTTAGAGTGGTTAACACTGTTTATGTAAATATTGTAGTTACCACTGTTTATGTATATAACAGGCGGGTAGCTAGAATTTGAATAAATATGGAATGTAATAGTTTCCATATATATAGGAGTTTGTTTTAGGACTCTATGTAATATAAATAGAGATCCTAACCTAGAAGGAAAAGAGAGATTAAGTACGCCGCTTCAAGGTTCTTGTAACCCTAATACAAATCAGTGTATTCGTCTTATAAAATTAACAAGATTGAAGCGTTTGATAATAATTCTGTTATATTGTTCTTATTGTTTATCTTCATTATATTACTAAGTGTTATTCCGCAAACTTCTTAGTAATTATTCAAAACTGTTTTAATCTAATAAGTTTGTTAGATTGATCTTGGAAAGACAATGGTTAAGAAGAAGAACAAGACATCCTATGAATTGTTCAATAACAGAAAGCCTAATCTACAGTTTCTTGAACCGTTCGGCTGCCTATGCTCTATTATGCACACCAAGGAACGAATTGCTAAGTTTGGTGAGAAATCCTGTGAAGGTGTTTTCCTAGGATTCTCTAATAACTCACTAAACAAACGTGTGTATAACTTAGTGACCAAGCGTGTGGAAGAACATTTTGAAGTCACCTTTTTCCATTACACTGACAACCCTCAGGGGAAGGGACCCGAATATTTGTTTGACTATCAAACACTGTTTGATTCTTTCAAGATTCCTGAGGAGAATGAAAAAGAAGATATAGTGACACTACTTCACGGGCTGGACATCGCTTCTGAATCTCCACCCATCTCTGTTCCTCCACCACCTACAGCAACACCAGCAATTGCTCCTGTTGCTACTTGTGAGACTCCACCTCCACTCGTTACTGAGAATGTTCCTGATCCTACAAATGATGAGGAACAAATGTCTGAGGATTCTGTTCAATCACCCGTATCTGAATTTGAACCATTACCTGCATCTGACCTTGAAGATTTACCTGCACTTCAACTTGAACTTGAGGCTGACTCTACAAACCTTGATTCTATCATCATTCCAGCTGCAATTCCTAGTTCTCGGATCAATGTGTCACATCCAGTTGATGCCATTCTTGGTGATTTAAACAAAGGTGTTTTAACGAGACGACAGATTGCTACTGCTGAACAATCTGTGTTGACACCGTCTCCTGTTACTGACACTGATCCTGTTTGTCTTGCTTCGGAAATTGAAGAATGCTTTCTCTCACAAGTAGAACCGAAGAAGACAACTGATGCGTTGAAGGATCCATACTGGGTTAAGGCTATGCAGGAAGAGCTTCAACAATTCAAAAAGCTGCAACTATGGACTTTGGTGCCTTTACCCAAGGGTGTTCATCCTATTGGCACTCGTTGGGTATATCGTGTGAAGAAGGATGATCGGGGCGTGGTAATTCGCAACAAAGCACGTCTAGTGGTCCAGGGCTTCACTCAAATTGAAGGTTTGGACTACGATGAAGTATTTGCCCCGGTTGCTCGTTTGGAATCCATCCACATTTTCCTGGCGTACGCTTCATTCAAAGGATTTTGGGTTTACCAGCTTGACGTTAAGAGTGCATTTCTGTATGGTCAAGTGGTTGAAGAGGTCTATGTCAAACAACCGCCTGGTTTTGAAGACTCTGTTCATCCAAACTACGTCTGCAAGCTGGACAAGGCATTGTATGGTCTTCATCAAGCTCCTAGAGCTTGGTATGAGCGGCTTGCGACTCATCTTCTGAAGAATGGTTTTGTAAGAGGAACGATCGACAGTACTCTCTTCATCAAGCATGCAGGGGAGGACTTGTTATTAGTACAGGTTTATGTGGATGACATCATCTTTGGTTCTACCAAGGATGAACTGTGTCGCGACTTCGAGCGGATCATGAAGTAAGAATTTGAAATGAGTGCAATGGGGGAGCTAAATTTTTTCTTGGGGGTACAAGTCGAACAATCTGCTAAAGGGATTTACATTCATCAGTCCAAGTACGTCAATGATATGCTTACGCGGTATAACTTGACTGACTGTAAATCCTATGGGACGCCTTTAGAGCTGAATCATCACCTTGGTCCAGCAGAAGATGAAGAGGACTGTCCGGAAAAAGATTACCGATCTATGATTGGTTCTCTGATGTATCTCACTGCATCGCGTCCGGACATTGTCTTTGCAGTCTCTCTCTGTTCCAGGTATCATGCTAAACCGAAGGTGTCTCACATGAAGGCAGTTACGCTAATCTTCGGTTATCTCAAATGTAGACCAACTCTTGGTCTCTGGTATTCTAATGAGAAAACCTTCGCGCTCACTGCTTACTCGGACTCGGATTATGGGGGATGCAATATGGATAAGAAGTCCACTTCTGGTGGATGTCAGTTTCTTGGACCTCGGCTCGTATCATGGCAGTGCAAAAAGCAAACGACTGTTTCTACCTCAACCGCAGAGGCTGAATACATTGCTGCTGCTAGTTGCTGTTCCTAGGTTCTTTGGATACAACACCAGTTGCGCGATTTCGGTTTACTCTTAACTATGACTCCTATTCATATAGATAATACTGCTGCTATACGTATTACACGTAATCCTGTCCAACATTCTAAGACCAAACACATAGAAATTAGGTTTCATTTCATTCGTGATTGCTATGAGAAACACCTAATTGATCTGGTCCAAATAGATACCCTTAAGCAGAATGCCGACCTGTTCACCAAAGCCTTTTCCCGTGCTCGTTTCGATGAGCTAGTCAACAAGATAGGGTTACGTTTCTTTCCCATTCAAAAGTAATATTTGTAAACTTATTATGTTATGTTTTAAAAATGTTTAAAAATATATATATATATATATAAGTTAAGCAATAGCCACTCTTTGTGTTTACTAGCATTAAAGAAAAGCAACGTTGCAACATGTGCAAAAGACGTTCAGTTGTGTCTGTAAACAACTAGGGAAATGATAGTACATTAGGAGACAACCCTCAAACGTCAATCTTAAGTTTTATCCTCGATATATCAGTAGGTTTATCTCGTATATGTTATACATGTCCTTACAAACATTTGTATCATTGCACGATGTATTGGTAGGCATTCTCATACTTTTCTTTGAGCATCTAAGAAATCCTTTAATCTGTGATTATTCTTTTGTGATGACCAACATATGATGTATGACAATGTGTCTTAATTCCTATGTATCAGCTCGCCATGCTTTTATTAACCTGAGCTTGTATCTGACAACATTTGGGGATTTATGTTGTCTGTTTCCTTTGTTGTATGTCCGTACAGACCTGGTTTCAGTCAGCATACATTCAAACACTAAGCAAACAAAAGTCAAAGTACTTTAAAGTCTTATAAAATCAAAGATACCTAACAAGGTCGCCAAACGGTTTGACCAAGTCTGGTTTTGCTTACACCTGAATCAAGTTTAAGTCGCTTTGCTATACGTAAGTACAGACTTGTCACCGCTGGCTTGATTCTTAAAAACGTTGAATTCAAATACTTTCTCTAACCAATCAAAGTCTTGGGCATGTCTTGATACTAGGAGTATATCTGTGTGGGATTCACGGAGACATACTCACTCTCCCAATAAATGCTAAGCTTGAAGTTGAGTGTGTTACATGTTTAAGTGGACAAACAATACTGATAATCGTCTTGTTACAGATTGCTTCTCAGGCTTGTTAACTTTGCTTGATAAATTTAAATTTGGACAACTATACTGATAATCGAATTAAAAATTGACATTGTCTTGCGAGTCTGTCTTTCTAATATGATCCCTAAATAGACACCTCTCAAAACGTTCTTTTATGTTATTTTATTATTATATATCTGTTTTTGTTCAATCTCTTTTCTAAGTGTCACAAATAAAAATTAAAATTTAACCCTTGATTGACTTCAGCGACACAAGACTTGTGTCGCATATTGTGTTGACCATCCAGCGACACAAGACTTGTGTCGCAACCTTGTGTCGCTCATTGTGTCCCGGGTATAAATACCCTCGTGTCGCTGTAATTAGTTTCTAATTATCAGCGACACAAAATTTGAAATCCTGCGACACAAGTGTAACCTGCGACACAACTCACGGACTTTCAAAAATTCGAATTTTTGCACTTTTCTGTGGATTTCCGTTCGTTTCTTCACTTGTTTCGTGTTCTCTTTACTCCAACGCATCCACAGGTACTCATTTTAAGCGATATCATTATGTATTCATGATAACATTCGCATTTTAAGTTTCTTTTTTTTTTGTTTGCTTTATTTTTGAAAATTACATGTTTTAACGTGTTCAAAAACGTGTATTATTTGTTAAATAACGTTCCTGGCATGTTTATGTAACCCCTGGATGGGTTAGATCACGAAAACCCCAATTTTTTTAACACTGAGAATTCTGGGTTTCATCGTGTTCATCTTTGTGACATAACCTGCGCAGGATGTGCCAGTGCTTATGTCGCTGACTATATGCGACACAATTGTTATGTCGCCATCTTATGTCGCTGACATGCTGTGCGACACAATTTCTATGTCGCTGCTTTATGTCGCTAAAAATCATTAAATTGATTTAATTGCAAAACTGCGACATAACTCGTTATGTCGCTGTGTTATGTTGCGACACAAGGCTTGTGTCGCAGTACATTTTTAATTAAAAAAAAAAAGGTCAATCTTTAAAAAAGTTGTTTATGTCTAACGGCTTCCAAGTTTACTTTGTTCTTACAGCTATGGCAGATATTAACGTGAACGCTTATTTCTGGGAACCGAGACATAATGTCACGGCTTTTCTTGACGACGAAAAAGAATCGGCGGCGCCGTATCGCCCGATGATTGCATTTCTGCGCCGTTCAAGGATTTATACTGCGATCACGGCCACAACCACTATTTACCGTGATCATGTCACGGATTTCTGGACAAATGCTGTGATTAATTCGGATCTCCCGTATACAAGGCTTATTTCCAGGGTTCTTGATCGTGAAATCATTTTATCTGAGCAGCTCATTCGGGAGTTCTTTCAGTTTCCCGATGACTCTGACATGCCAGTGACTTTTGCCAACACCTTTATTGCTGGCGGCATGATTCGAATGGGATATCCGGGTGTCCCTCGTGATCAGTACCGTAAGGCCTTTCTCACCAAGGTCTGGCGTTATCTGATGCACATTATGATTGTGTGCCTGTCGGGTTGGAAGGCTGGTTTTGATGGCATTAGCCATTCAACGGCATCTGTTATGCTCGCTTTGGTCTATAACAAACCCTACAATTTCTCGGGGTATATTTTTCGCATAATGGTAGATCACGTCCAGGCTGGCGAGGGACAGTGGGCCTTATACCCACGTTTTGTCCAACTTTTGATAAATCATCTGCTTCCGGGTTTACCGGTGGCTCCACAACACCAATTTCGCCAAACACCGATGAATACCCGAATTTTCGTGGTTTCTGGTCACTATGCACGGGGC